>JAAAKG020147937.1:0-10355 GCA_010014905.2 Druon quercuslanigerum
ATATTATCGAGCGTATTATGAATCCAACGTTGAAATCGATTTAAGCGAATTTTGTCATTTAAAGTATTGTATTATATTTTTGTACGATTTTTAATAAAAAGCTATCTCCGTTATTAACTTATTATTTACTTATGGAATATAAACGGGCAACCCCTTTGTACAGTGATCAATTAATCATAATCTTATACAGTGTGTTTAAAACTGAACAGCACAAATCAAGCCAAGCTATTAATCGTTTTATAGAGCTCAGTTCTGAAGTGCGTCGCTGATTTGTCGAAAAATTCAATACTTGTACCGTATAAATTGGCCTCATTGCAAAGTCTACTGATAACGGAGTTTTTTCCATAATTAGTTCGATGTTGGTTGATTTTGAACAGAATGTTGTTTCTTAATGTTTTCGAAGGAACGTGCAAGTCAATTTCAGATAGGAATTGCGGCCAGTCAATTTGGTTATTGAATGCATTGTATAAAAAAACTCAAGTCAGCGAAAAAGAATCTGGAATTATTTTTTGGATGTTCAGCAGTGCCCTAATTCCACTATAATCGTCATCGCACCTAAGCATCGGTATCCCCATTTGCCTGGCTGCAAAGCGCAAAAATCTATTTTGCATCCTTTCAAGTCTAATTTTATGGATAAGATACTACAGTACAGTGTTTTTAGAGTTAGCGGATTTTTTAAGTTTAAAGAATTTCTCGTGATAAAGCCCAAGGACCTGAATGCCTTTTCTGCCGCCTCAGATACTTGATCGTTACGCATTAGTGATTCGTGCAGGAAGATTCCTAGGTCACGAATCTGCGACACCCTCTGTAATAATTCCCCGTCCAGTAGATACTGGTCCTTAATTGTTAATATTTTCCGCTAGAATGATATTGTTAGGCATTTTTTAACCTTAAGCAACATTCCGTTTACGGAGCACCATTCTTGCAACCTATCAATATCACTTTAAATTTCAAGAAAATCTTCAAGGGATCGAATAGCTTTAAAATGTTTTAGATCTTCAGCAAATGAAAAAAATAGACAATATTTGAATACAGTATAGATATCGTTAACATAGATGACGAACATGAGGGGACCCAGACTCGCGCCCTTTGGCACGCCCGAGGTTGCTGTGAAAAGCTCAGACCTCAGCCCTTTAACATGAACTGAGTGCGGTCTGTCGCTAAGATAACTTGTTAGCCTGTACAGTAACATTTCAAACAAATCCAGGGCCCTGAGCTTTGTCACAAGAGTACAATGGCCAACCTTATCAAAATCTCTTGAGAAATCAGTATAAATCGCGTCAACCTGTACGCCCTCTTCCAAGTGTTCATTGAGGAATTGCGTAAAGACACATAAATTTGTGCGGGTTCACCTCCTCCTCATAAAACCATCCTGCTCGTCGATGATAATGTTGTTTGAAGCAAGATAAATTGTATCCTAAATGATACTTTCGAACACTTTTGCAATAGAATTAAGAATACTTATTGGTCGGTAGTTTGTTATGCCATTGCGATTCCCATCTGTATGCACCGGTATTATTATTCCTTTTTTCCATTCAAGTGGGAAGATCCCTTCAACTAAAGATTTATTAAAAATTGCGTACGAAGGTTTGATTAAAGACTCACAACATGATGAACATATGTGCCTACACATGAACCTGCTCCCTTGGTTACATCAAGAGTCATTAACTTATTGAAAATTTCTTCCCTTTCTATATGTACATACGGAAGATCAATGGTATCCGTTAGATTAAATGACGTATAAAAAAATAATAATAAAAGTAAAAAAAAATAATAAAAGTAAATAAATAACGTATAAAATGCACAAGTATCTGCAATTTCCGTAGTTGAAGATACATTTTTCTCTCCTAAGAACATTTACTCTGGTATGTTTTGGCACTCACGCAATGAGTTAACGCAGGACCAGAACTTTTTTGGATTTGAGATGAGCGAATTTTCCGTGTCATTAATATATTTTCCATAACAATTTTCCGATGTTTTGCATTAAGCTCTTAATTTGGAGAATTTAAAGTAGCCCGCTGTTAATCCTGTTTGTTTGTAAATAATATGTGCTATTTTTTTGTCTTGGACTAATTTTTTCAGTTCAGAACTAAACCACGGAGGGTGAATGGACATTTTAATTGTTTGCAGGAGGGCACAGTAATCAAATGTTATTAGGAGATGCTCGTCAAAAATACGTCAACCGTACTTTTGACGATCAAATCTGAAAGTAGTCCTTGCCAGTCCAAACTGCTGAGATGGTTACAAATTTCACCAAAATTAGCTCTCTTAATTAAGTCATTGTACAATCTTGCATTGTGAGCCGGCTCTGGAAAACTTAAATCGCACATGATAGGTAGGTGGCATTTGCCTACCGGTAGTAAAGGATCAACTACTACAGTTATTGGCGTTTCGTAGGAGTATGAGAATACTAAACCCAATAATGATCCGTGATCGTTTCTATTGCTATTAATTTGAAACAGATTTAAATAGTCAAGTAAATCAGATATATTGTTAATTATGTCAACATGCATTCGTAGTGACCCTTCACCAGGTACACAAGCAGGACCCTTTTTGATGTCATTCCAATTAGCAAACGGTAAGTTGAAATCGCCAAATATATACATTTTCGTTCCTGGAAAGTAACAAGCAACTTCTTCGATTATAGCACAACTATAAACATATTTAAAATAGCTAGAGTTCGGTGGTATGTAAAAAAAACCCTAATATGAAAGCACAGGCGCCCATTGCTAATTTAACAAATAGATGTTCAACCGTGTTCTTACTAGTAGAAAGTCTTGTTCTACATAAGCCATATCTGGCTGCGATCAAAACACCATCACCACGCAAATTATCACTACTATCTACACTACGATCCGTCATGCCCAATTCTGGAGAATTAATTCTATCTTTTAACCAAGTTTTTTGTAAATACTATTATATCATATAAGCATGACGGGATAGACTATCGCAATAAAAGCAATTTAATGCATACGTCTTTGACATTCTAGTAGTAAATCCATAACAGCTGATCGCTAGCTCGAATCCAACTAGGGCTGAGTATATGGGTACTTACGCATGCCATTATCGCTTGTTAAAGATGGCAGCTTGGCTCATGGGGGTTATGTTCTTCCTTGCGTTCACAAAAATCGGAATTCCTGTTCGGAATGTAAACATTAGGTCCATTTCTCCCTCTAGACGATGAGATGACAACTCTTTTTTGACATTCTCGATTTCCTTGAGTTGATGTTTTGTTTTGTTTCGTGCAATTCAGATATGAATTATTTTGACAGTGGTTTCGGGGATATTTTTGGCAGCAAGAAATTTGCGCATCAGTGTTTGTGCAACTCTTTCGGTTTCGCACACAAGTTTTACTGGTCGAGGAGTCAATCTGGTCTGCGAATAAAGGCCAAGTCTAAATGCACGTGGGTTTGAAACTTGAAAATCAGGTAGGAGCTCAGTTAATTGATTTAATAAAGTAGGTGTAAGAATTTCTTCTGAAAGGGAGGATCCATGCTCTGGTAATCCGAATAAGATCAGGTTCTTTTTTCTAAAGTTCCTATCCCCAATTTCAGTTATGCATTTGCGAACAAGTGATGTATCATCGAGGGATTTGTATGAAGGACATTTGGTTTATAGTTTATGTAAAATACCTTTAGCTATGGCCATCTTTTCACACAACATGTCGATTCTCTGCTCTGTCGCACCAATCCTCTCTAAGGCTCCTTCCATTTTAGTAGAAAAATTGTCCAATTTTGACACCAGAGAGTCGACCTTTGTTGTAATTGTGATAATTTCAGGTTGGATTGTTCCTATAGCTTTGATGATAATTCTTTTGACATCCTGGGCAGACAATGAACAAAAATCCGAAGGTACTTCTGTCATTGTTGGCGTACGAGATCTAGGTTTACAGCATTTAGAAAAATATCTGTTATCTAGGGTACCAGCGCGAGCGGCACATCTACAATGGTAGAGGCAATCACACCCAGGACACAACACGGCATCGATAACCTTGCTTTTGTACCCTCGAAGAGTTTTCTCAGTTTTTGAGTTTCCTTTTGTAGCCATATCTTTTGGAACAGTGCTTCAAAAGAAAACTTTGTGAGTAGAAAATGAAGTCTATTTTTTCTCACAATCCTTACAGACTCACGATGGAAAATTTTAGAGCATACGGAAAAACTTAATGTTATCTTCTCGATTTTATTATTAACAGCTCCTAAAGACCCAGGAGCATTCACTAAAACCAAATATGCAAAGCAGCACTAGAACAACACTGTCTACCAGTCGGCCATATTCCCTAGTTATAAATATATAATAAGCTTAGGAAGCTTTCATACAATACACAAAAATCATACTTCAATATCTCATCCTCAAGAACGCTAGCAGTAGCGCCAGCTGCTCGGTGACCACAAATTTTAAAGTATAAAAAAATTATGAAATTCATAGTTTTCCGCCATACGGAGGTTCCATCTACTTCCATGTCCTGATCTTTATTCGTTTTTGTTGTACGGTTATGATCAGAACGCGTTATCACTTTTTTTACAACTTTTATCCATTTGTTTTCGCGATTTCTCAAAAATGGCTGAATCGCCATCCCAAAAGGTCGTTGAATAATCGAGTTCACCGACAAAAGCTCAGTTACTTGCTCAAATTCAAGTTTAGCAAGAACAATACGCGTCTCAAAATGCTCGCGTCGCGTCATCGAAGTTCGGAATCGCGTCACTCAGGTTCAATTCCGGTTCAATGAAGAAGAATTCTCACCATAGAAGATGCAGGCGTGATTTTTTTCCGGAATATCAAGGGACCTCCAAAGAAAAAGAACATCGTTATCGTTATTATTCGCCAGAGCATACCCCGAGAGGGACGTCAGATCGTGATCTGAAAAAGCGCGATACCCTAGAGGTTCGGCCGCTGATTATTCGAGTTCCGAAAGGTCTCGATCTCGCTCACTGAGAATCAAAAAACGCCCAGCTGATCGTTGGCCCTCAAAAGAAGCTTCTCAAATACGTAAGTTCCCAGAAACAATGGAACAATTGCCTGACGAGCCAGAAAAGAATAAAGAAGATCTTGTGGGCCCCGAAATCGTAGATCTCTCAGGCGACGTTCCGGACGAAAAGGTGGACGGTCCACCTTTGCGTTCGTTTTTAACGAAACAATGGCCAATCATTATGCAGAAAGGATTGTCAAAGTAGAAGAAAGAAGGCAACAATTTTAAATCCAGATATCCGGGCAATCTTGGGAACTTCTTCAATAAGGAAAGGCAAGTACCAAAAAATTAGCCAAGAGCAGGTTGCTTCAATTTCGAGCGCCATTGGTCTGACTTTGTTGGAAATAATGTCAGGAAAGAAGAGCGATGCTGACGCCTTGGTCTTGGACATCAGTTGCGTAATCAATTTAGTCGGAGACGCATGTTTTGCCCACTAGAGCTTGACTACAGATAGGGAACACTAGTCAGAGTCCGACTAGAGCCCTTTAGAAATTTCTGCATGGGTCGTTATTGCAAACAAAAATTTTCCGTAACATATGTACTGGTTAAGTATTAAATGTCCTTGCAAATATAGTAATTTAAAATTGTCATTTGCAATGAAAATCCGAAAAGAAAAATAAGAAAAAGTCATATTTCAGTGAATGAAACTTTTACACCTGCGACATAATGTTTGGTTTTGTTTCCTATAAAAGTTGTACAATTCATAGCGAACTTATTTAGTTGCAGGTAATCACACAAAGTGAAGTATTGTTGCGTATTTTTCACATATTCACTTAATACTAATGGATCATGTTTCCGGATGACTCATTTTAATAGGGACCACCCACATGTAAACGCAATGGATTACATTGTTATGTTTTTTTTTGCGACGCTACGAACTCTCGCAATCGTATGATTCTGTAGTTTAGAAACAATATTTCATGTCACAATTATTTATTTCGCAAACTTTATTTTTGCTTGTATGCTTTCCTAACGAATCGTAACAATCATCACTGTATGGCAGTATTGTAAGTGCACCTATGAAATTAAGAAGAAGAACAATCATACTTTAGTAACAACTGTGAATTTTGTTTACATTGTTTTACCAAGACGAAGTGAGTAATTTCACGATATTTTTGTAAATCCTAGGAAGAATAGAACGCAGACATTTAAAATGCATATTCCAATATTTAAAAGGAGTAATGTACACTGGCGGCACCGGCGACGAATAATCTTGCCGGCGCCGACAACAAGCAATGTTGCCGGCTGTTTTTCACGAAAAGCGAAATACGAAACTAGTTGTATAAATAGCTACTAATGAAATATCAGTAACGATTGACGTTGAACGCCCCACGCTTTTTATATGATAATTTTTATTTTGTTTGTCAATGTACTATTATTTTAAAGTCTGAAAAATAATTGATTTTAATGAGTTACTTTGCGCTCTATTGCATGAAAACACGGTTATTTTAAAATTTGTATGGCCTTATTCAATGCCGGCAATATTGTTCCGATGCCAGCACCAGCAAAATTGTTCCGTTGCCGGCGCCGGCAGGCTGAACAGTATATATTTAAAATAAACCTTTCGCTAAAAGGCCCAAAAAGAGATAACAAACCAAGAAGACGCAATTTTTAACAATGATTCAGAATTAGAGCGATGAGGTAAGTATCGTTTTTGTAAGCATATTTACTTTCAAAGCAACAACCTGCTCCCATATAATCAACGCTCCCAATTACATCAGTATCAGTACGTTAATAAGATAGTTTTTCAAATATTTGACCTTCAAAATGGTTTATTTTCTTCTTTTAATTTTCATGGCGATATTCGTAATCAGTGAATGAAAAATGGATCACTACACGCTTTTCGGAACTTCACAGCCGGCGGAAAAAAAGGCCGGCACCAGCAACATTGTTCCATAGCCGGCATACATAACTGTCAAAGACAATAACAGTAAATGTAACTTCCAAAATAATAAACACCCTCTCAAGTTTTATGTACATACATAATCTTAACATTTGCCACCCTCAAAACCTGTAATTATAAAGACAAATTATGTTCAGAATATTTCTAGGGAAAGAATGTACATTCCTTCTCAGAAAATTAAAAGTATTCACATGACATTTAAACATGAACGCATTTTTTTCAAAGAATGTCTTCAATATTCACATGTCGTCAAATAGTTATATTTTTAAATCAATGAAATAATTTTCAACAAAAAAAAAGCAACGAGATAAATTTTTAACTTAAAGTATGAAGCTTAAAAACATTAATTTTCAACAAAACAGATCAACCCATAACATAATTTTTTAACCCAGAACATTAATTTTCTAAAAATGAAATAGTTCAATTTTCAACTAAGGAGGTGAATCTTGCAAAAATATGCATTTACAACAATATATATGTATATGGAGTTTCAATGAAGCAGTTTAATTTTCAACTGCCTAAGATCAATTGTTTTAATTGTTAAACGAAAAAGATTAATTTTACAGGTGGAAGATTAATTTTCTACTAAATATCACGAATTTTCAACAAAATAGAATTATTTTCAACAACATTGTTAAATTTTAGAGCTAAAAAATTAAACTATCTGCTAAACGGTTTCATTTTCAAGCCAAAAGTATTTATTTATACCAAAAATGGTAATATTCTACCAGAAACTTGAATTTTTATAAAAATAGTTTCATTTTTAACCAAACAATTCAATTTAGAGCAAAAGTATGAGTTTTTAACAAAAAAGTCCATTTGTTAACCAACTAATGTAATTTTCTACCAAATTCTTAAATCCTGAACGAAAATAGATTAATTTTTAAAGAAAAAATTGCATTTTTAACCAAAGGGGATGAATGAAAGGGAAAAGGAAGATTTGTCTAGAAAAAAGAAAAATTTTCAAATCGAAAATATGATTTTTTAACAAAAAATTTCATTTTTAAGCCAAAACATCAATTTTTCAGCAACGCAATTAATGTTCTACCGTAAAAGACGATTTTTCAATTAAGTCTATTACTTTTCGGAAAAATGGTTGGATTTTAGAGCCAAAAACACAAATTATTTTTAAAAATAAAGGATGACATTCCATTTTCAACCAAAAAATATGATTTTTTATCAAAAATTAATTTTACAGCAAAGAGTGAAATTTTCATAAAAATAGTTTCATTTTGAACCAAAAAAATTAATTCTTAACCACAAAATTTCATTCTTTACCGAGTTCTTGATTCTCCAATGAAACAAGATTAATTTAGACAGAAACAGTCGCATTTTTAATAGAAAAGAATGAGTTTTCAACCAAAAAGACTAATTTTCGCCAAAAAAAATCAATTTTTAACAAAATATAAGACTTTTGCACTAAAAAAGAAGAGAAGTTTAGTGCAAATAGCCTAACAACTACAATTTTTAAACGAACGACAGGAATTGTAAACAAAAAAATAAGAGAAAAGGCTTTTTAACGAAAAGTGGTTGATTTTTCTTGGCGGGTTCTATTAATAAAAAAGGAGAAAAAGAGGGAAAAGGGTATGTTTCTTGAAAACAAAGAAAAATAAATATTAAGAAGACGTTATAATCAGGAAATGTAGTAAATGTTAACTAAGTTAGTCAGGCTATTGCCACAATACTTCTCTTATTTTCTAGTGCAAAAGTCTTATATTTTGTTAAAAATTGATTTTTTTTGTCGAAAATTAGTCTTCTTGATTGAAAACTCATCCTTTTTTTATTAAAAATGCGACTGTTTCTATCTAAATGAACCTTGTTTCATTGAAGAATCAAGAATTCGGTAAAAAATAAAATTTTTCGGTTAGGAATTAATTTTTTTGTTTTAAAATGAAACTATTTTTATGAAAATTTCACTTTTTGTTGTAAAATTAAGTTTTTTGTCAAAAAATCCTATTTTTGGGTTGAAAATTGAATGTCATCCTTTGTTTCTAAAAATAATTAGTATTTTTGGCTTTAAAATCCAAGAATTTTTCAAAAAGTAATATACTTAATTGAAAAATCGTCTTTTACGGTAGAAAATTAATTGGATTTGCTGAAAAATTGATGTTTTCGCTTTAAAATGAAATTTTTTGTTAAAAAATCATTTTTTCAAGTTGAAAATTTAACCTTCTCAACAATTTTCTTAGAAATTTGTATTTTTTTGGTAGAAAATTAATTTTCTTCGTCCAAAATACATCCCTTTTTGTTAAAAATGCAATTGTTTCCTTCTAAATTAATCTACTTTCGTTCGGGATTTAAGAATTTGGTAGGAAATTACATTATTTGGTTAAAAATGGACTTTTTTGTTACAAACTCATACTTCCGCTGTATATTCAACTGTTTGGTTAAAAATGAAACTATTTTTATGAAAATTTAAGTTTCTGGTAAAATATTACCATTTTTGGTATAAATTAATATTACATAATATATTGTTGAAAATGCATATTTTTCCAAGATTCACCTCCTTAGTTAAAAATTGAACAATTTCATTTTCAGAAAATTAATGTTCTGGGTTAAAAAGTTATGTTATGGGTTGATCTCTTTTGTTGAAAAATAATGTTTTTAAGCTTCATACTTTGAGTTAAAAATTTATCTCGGTGCTTCAAAATGAAACTATTTTATTGAAAATTCTTTTTTTTTGAGAATCATTTTATTGATTTAAAAATATAACTATTCAAATTTTTGTTTAAAAATGGATTTTAAAAATAGAAAATTGATCTGTTCTAGTTGACTATTCACGTATTTTGTTAAAAATTCGTCTTTTTTATTAGAAAATTAATCTTGTTGTTGAAAATTCATCCTTTTTTGTAAAAAAAAAAATGATACTGTTTGTATTTAAATTAATCTGGTGTGTCTGTGGATTTAAAAATGTGGTATAAAATAAAAAACTATACTCACAAGTTTCGCTGACAATACTTCGAAGTTTTTTCATTCTGATAAAATTTTTTATTCTCTTTTCTCGAATTTTCTCCCTCAATAGAACAAGTAGTTTCGTGGTCCTCAAAGAGTTCGTCCTCGTTGAAGATTGCTACAGGTCTTCGACTAGCAAGCGTAGAGTATTTATGATGGTGAATATATATGAACTCGCGTAAGAGTATAACCTCGAAAATAATAATGAACACCCTCTCAACTTTTATGTACACTCATAATCTTACCATTTTTCAGCCTCAAAACCTGTAATTGTAAAGAAAAATTATGTTCATATTATAATTCCAGGGAAAGACTGTACATTTCTTGACAATCTTTTCCCTTTATTTATTAACTCTTTCTAAAAAATAACCTCGGAAATAATGAGCAACCAACCTGTCAAATTGTATGTATGAATGTATGTACCTATGCATACATGCATGTATGGATTTATGTATGCACTCATAACCTTAAAATCTGCGACTCTGAACACTTGTCATTAGAAAGAAAAATTATTTTCCGAATATTTTCACGAAA
>JAAAKG020147938.1:0-10355 GCA_010014905.2 Druon quercuslanigerum
CGCTCCTCCCCCCCCCCCCCCCCCTCAACGTTATTGATTTACCGGAGTAGAGAACAAAGTCTTTATTCTTTTTCAGTTTACTGTTTGTATAAAAACGATATCACGAATGTAGAACAATTAATAAGTAATCTACAGGTTATCGCTGTCTTGTGATAAAAATATAATTTTAATTATTAAATTTAATGTAATTATGAAACTTTTCTTTGCAATTTTTAAATATGTTTTAAAAATATTAGATTTCTCTGAAACCTAAATCATTGTGTGAGTTGTGAAATCAGCTTTAAAGAACGCAGCAGCTAAATTTGTCTCTGAAATTGACTCCTAATGAAATGTAAATATCTCAGAACGATAACCTTGAGGCCTCTAGTTTATGCGATAATGACTGTCTCATATAATCTAAAGAATATGCAGAATATCCATTCGTCGAATTCTTAATTACTACGTCAAAAAGTTTTCCTTCTGAATTTTTAATATGAGGAGCTCGTATATTTTTGTCGTATCTTATACGCTTATCTTCAATTCTTTTGGTGAATAAAATAGTGCCATATATCTATAATTTTGATTCCAATAAGTGTTTTCTATTATACAATTTTTGAGTCTGTTCGTGTGTTATACCAAATTTCAATTGGTGATATCAAATAATAATATTTTTCCGCTGACTGCTTAATTACTTTGCAGGAAAGTATCCACATACCGTATTTGTTGATAAAAATTATTTTAAACAATTTATAAATAGAATCTATTTTGTATTATTTATAATTAATGAATAATTTCAATCCCAATAAGTCATGTATACAATCCTATCTCTCCAGAATCTTCGAATTTTTTATCAAACTCGATTTATTCCTAATTGAAAAATACTTGCATGAAATCCAATTTTTCAGAATCTTGAAACTCTTTGTGTAATTCTATCTGTGGAGATAAATTCTTTGTTTGAGAATCTCAGAATATTTTAAGTGTAACTCTATCTCCCAATAAATCAATTTTAGTAAGTTAAAACAAAAAACTTCAAAACTTAACTTAAAAACGTTTCTTTCAGCATTTGGTCATTGAAACTCTATTAAATATTAACTACACAAGACTTGCATTACATCCTATTTTTCCTAATCTTGATAGTTTCTTTCTAACTTTATCTTTCGAGAAATCTTATACTTTTTCTTCAAACTTTTTTCGCTGATATTCTATTCAATATTAGTTCCACAAAAATTGTATTAAATCCTGTTTTCCATAACTTGAAAAGTTTTCATGGAATTTTGTCTGTCGAGACATCTTATACTTTTTTCGCAACATTTCCTCCTTGAAACTCTATTAAGTGTTAATTGAAAAAGAATTGCATGAAATATAATTTTGAACAACTTTGGAATTTTGTGTCTAACTCTCTAAATTTTTCTATTAACATTTTGTCATTAAAGGTCTATTAAATATTACGTACACAAGACTTGCATCAAATCCTATTTTTCATAATCTTGGAAGCTTGTTCCTAATTTTATCTTTTAAGAAATCTTATACTTAACTAGGGCATGCCAAGATTTAGCATGCCAAGAAATTCTCTTTCTATCCAGAACAATGCAACTTACAATTATTTAAGGATCCTAAGAAATTGACTATTACCAAATTCATCTTAAGAAATTAATCGAAAAAGGCAGCCGACAAAAAAGGGATTTCACAGAATATTTAGGTACATTATCTGAAATATGTAACTCTAATATCAATAATTTGAAAAGCTCAGTCCCAGTGATAGCCTCATAATAATACCAAAAATTAATAAATATATTGTTTAAAATTTTATATAAATATCAATAATATTCGTACATTTGTATTCGTTACTTTGTGGCTTTAAATTTTATATATCTATTTTAGGGTATTTGTTAGGATATCAGACTTTATTGACAAATCGTCTTAAACACTTGTTATCTATGTTGACTACTATTACGTACTATTAAAAACGAGTTAAAAAAATATTTAATCAATGAAAAATAAAGCTCTTAGCAACTTCTTTCCAATGCTGTGTTCAAACCAATATGTCAAAAATTATTTAAGAAGATACGCGTGTTACTGTATACCATCATAGAATTGTGTATTTCATATACAAATTATTACTTTTTCTTGTTACAGATATCAGTTCACAATTCGATTGTTTACCTAATGGTGAACCTCTACCTGTTCGTGGTTCCGGCAATTCTAATTCTGCTAACAGAAATCGTTCTAGTGACAGAACTTATTCTTCTGACAGGTTTACTGATGCCGCCGAGGCTACTCTTCGTGTTAGATCCAGGTTACCTTCTGCCAGGCGTCGCCCTTCACGCATATTTGGATTTGCAATTGAAGAGCTAGAACTTCTTCGGCTTATTCCCCACACCAATCCGCGCCAAATGTTCGAGATTCGAAGATACACTTTTCCTGCCAATAAGCCAATTCATTTGCTCGGAACAAGACCATTTAGACTTCAGCCCATTCCAACTAACGAACAAAAAGTATTAACAACTTCGACCGGTGATGCCGTTGCAATACTAGAAACTAATGCAGGTCTTCGTGGAATATATAATCACAATGGAAGACGGCGATCCGGCATAAACATGGAAAGCGGCGAAGTATTTGAATTAAGCCCAAAATTAGTCAAAGAAACTCCATTAGGCAACGCCAGCATAATAAGAAAAAAGTTTCAAGTCATTCGTGTAGAATTATAAAAATTATAAGCTTAAAATATAATATTTCTTCTTATCTGAAGTGGGATCAAAATATGACAAGTTATTTGTAATAAAGAATTTTTAACAGTAAAATATTCCACCTCTTTTGGAAAGAGAATAAAAAATGTACCTATGATAACTTTTCCTATTTTCTATTTCTGTTTCTTATTTCTTTATATTCTATAACTCAGGGTACTCAATAATGTTGTAGGAAGGTTTTCAGAATTTTATATATTTGGTCCAATATTATTAACTAAAAACTTGAGTTTTGTTTTTAATATATTTAAACAATTTTGATTGCTACTATAATTGACTTCTGACTCTTCGGACACGGTGAAATTGAAAACGAAATAAATGAATATAAGATAATAGTTTTTGGTTAGTCTGTCGAGGGTTTATAAGTGTACTGTATAGATATGCAGTGTTTAAGAGATTAAGATCTATAGATCTATGGTTTATGCGTATATGGTTTGAAGGTATATTGCTTAGGAACCTAGGGCTTGAGGGTCTAGGGATATTAGATATAGGTATTTTTGTCAAGTTTTACGATTCAATGTCTTAATTTTTTCAATTTATTCGTTAGGTTTCAAGTCTGTTTAATTTTTTTTAATGAATCAATATGTCAAAATCATAGCAATTGTATGTTTTAGTAGGCTTACCTCCAATTATTTAGCAATTTCTCTAACGTTGAGAATGGTATCTAGCCTTCTGGCTGGTTAGCAGCGTCTGTTGCATGCTCCTTATTTTTCCGCTCCTCGCAGCACTCCAGGCTAGTAGTCCCACCATCACACCGCTTCCGGTTTTCCGACCAATGATAAAGTTGATGAATTACTTTTTTTCAGGCAAACAAAGCCGGAGCGCCGCACCGGGTTCCCGAGGCAGACCTTGGCCGTCTTGTGGAAGGTGTTTGGAGACCCTCAATGCGACATTGACGTCGCCTTCGTCTAAATTTAATCTTATCCAGCAGATACACTAAGGCTTAATGGATCTTCAGAAATAAGTCCACGGGATCTGTTAAATCTCAAAGGAGGAGGTCGCTCAATAGAAAGTCCTCTGCCTGGAATTCATACTCACCAACCGGATAAACTAAGGTCTGCCAGAGCACCAGAGATGTATCCACGAGATCAGTCAGAATCTCAGAGATGGCTCTTTAAAACAAAAATCGTCGTTACGTTTTTTTTCTGAAAAGTGCAGTTGGGTTTTCAAGGTGCTAATGAAAAAAGACCAGAATATATCATCTAACGTGATTAATTATAACGCTCTCTCTAGGCTATAAGATCTGGAGATGCGAATAGAAGCAAGCAAGCAGGCTGGCTTAAAGGCAGTCAAGTTGCAGGATGGATAACATTATTTGCATGCGTCGTGGTCTAAGAGGAGAAACGCTTGGTATTAAACAAATTCGGGACGAGAATAATTTTCAATACGAATTTTGAATTATTGAGAATTCATTTATGTAATTCTAAAGCTTTAATAAGAGAGCCTAAATTTATGTCAAAGCAAACTTAAGTCATAAAGCTATGGACTTATACCCTAACCTCCTATTACTTTCAGTATAAAAAATAAATTTTTATAGAGTCTATTTTTTTATCATTATACCGACACTCAGTTAATCATGTCGTGAAATAAAGTAAATTTACTAGAAAATATCTGATATTTTTACCAAATGCTCTTATAAAACTGTGATGTATTCTTCAGGAAATTTACAGATCATGTTTAAGATTTTGAAATTTTTATCATTATGTTAAACATTTCTATAACGAAAACTTTTTTACATACCTTTGAACGAGGACAAATACTGACATGATTTTTTCTAATTTTTTTCATATTCATTGTTGTCTCAAGACTTGGAATCTTGTGACGCTTTGCAATTTTTCACAGTTTGTTAATAAAAATCAATATTTAAAAGTATTAATTTTATAGTAGTAGACGAAAAAATAATTAACTAACTTCATTACTAATTAAACATTAATAGTAATCAAGAATGTGAAAATGTCGCCAAATGGTCAATTGCTGTTGATTACGCCCTCATATAGATATTTTTGACAGTTTAAAAATAATAAACCACCTAAAAAGTTTTTAAGAAAAAATGTAGGAATTTCTTTAATTTTGTAGCTCGAATTCAACTTTTAAAATTTGACATTTTGGTTCTCAATTACAACTTGTGTTGTGACTTAGGATACATATGAAAAAACCTGAAATTGAACGAAAATTGGACCGTCTACTCGAATTTTTATTTTTAACTTTGTTTTTATCCTTTATAAATATGCTGTATGAGTGCCGAAACGTTGGTGAATATTTTTTACAAATGTTTTATTATCGTGGGTTGACAAAGTTAAAATAAAGAAGACGAAAGAAATAAAAAAGAGAAGGATTGGAATTTGGCTGGTTGCCCCGTTATTTTTTATTCCTCTTTTTTTTTTGTCCACTAAAATAATTTTTTTTCTTTTTTAGGAAATTTTTTTTTACAGGCAGCAGTAGAAAAATATTGTGGTGTTTGTCCTTTGTTCGTTAGGTACTTGGTTTTATTTTCAGGAATTCTGCTTATTAGCAATTTTTAATTAGTTGTAATTGAGTTCTTTGCAAATTTGAATGCTGTATGAAAAGCGTTCGAACCAGGACTCAACCTCAAAATTCAATTGCCTTATTTTACTCCATAAACACTATAATTACATGTTCTGTAGATAAATAGGCCTATAAAACCGTTTACACTCCAAATAATGCAATTTTGCCAAATTTTTAGTCAATTTTTTACAAATCGAATAATCACCTAAAAATTCCACAACATTCAGGTTTCAATTAATTGGATTTCAAGGGACTTTAGATAATAAATTTTAATTGATTTTATTTATCAGATTTTCTAGCACTTCAATAACTTTCACGGCATTTTAAGGAGCTACTAGGAATGTGAAGGTTTATAAGTAATTTTAAAATTTTGATAAATAGTTTAAGTTGATGGGGACGAAATTTGTTCTCTAAAACATTTCTCTTACTTTTAATAATTTCATTCAGTTGGATGGGATTTTTTAGCATTTCGTTTGTTTGTGAGTTGAAATAGGGATTAATAGTTTTTAATTTATTTCCAGATTATGCTTTGTGACATCCGTACAACCTGCAAGTTTTCCATGCAAAATGAATGCCTTCCCCGGCATCTATACCACAAAGAGTCGGCCGTCGTCGAAGATCGCTTTTTCCGTTTTTATGGTTTTCCCGAGAACCTATCCCCCCATCTGTAAACCTCCTCAGGGCATATTTTCCCCTCATCACTATATCAGTCTCCTATGCTCATATCCTGCCGGGAATCTTTTTCCCAGTAAAATAATAAGTAACCGAAGTTGGAGTTATGCCCATCAGTTCTTCACAAACATACTAACATCATGACATAGTTGAACCGAATAGCAAGCTTTTCCCGTGCACCAAATCTGCAGAAAAATATTACGAACCCAACACAGTGTAATCAAAAGGCAAGACTTCCCCGCGTAAGGGATTTTCGTGAATCATTTGTCAAGTAAAATATTAGGACAATTACACAGTGGAATTCATTGGCTCTTCTTCTCCAGGAATCCCTGGGGAAATATTATGAACAGGACAGAGTGTCATCGACTAGCAAGCTTTTGTCTACATGACTTAATATTTCTCTAAAGTAGAAGTACTTCGAGGTGGCGTACCTGATGAAGACTTCCCTGTCGATTCCTTTGTGTCATGTACCTAATATTTTGTTGGTAAATTGATGCTTAGGGATTGTTTCACTGTAAAAAATGCACGGAAAGTCCATGTACATGGAAGACTTTGTCATCAATGAATGCAAAATATGCCCTCAAGAGCCTTCCCAATGAAAGAAGCGATACCTATTGTTGGAATACGAGGTAAATTAAGATATGTTAGGTATAGAAATGGGCGTACGTGTCAGAAAGGAGAAGCGACATGCGCGCTTACGTGGAGAGAGAGAGAGAGAGAGAGAGAGAGAGAGAGAAAAAGATGTAAGAATAGGTAGTTTGAGAGGCTCTCGTGAGACTTATAGATTGATCGCTTCGTGTCGCTCAGAGTGCAAAAATTTTAATCTCTAAATAATATAGCAATCACGAATAAATCACAGTACGTAATAAAAGAGAAAGTTTACTGATTCACATTTCGACCCCAAAAAAAGTATATTTAATCGGAAAATATTAACACCCATGAAAGGCCGAATTAAAAAAAAATGACTTGAAGAGGCTCGTTCGTCATATGCTTGTCACAGCCTCAATAAGGGAAAATGTTCATATTTAAACCAAGTCTATATTATAATTCAGTTGCCTGTTTCTATAAAAACAATATTACGAAAGCAGTGCAATCAATAGATGATCTAGGTCATTAAAGAATTTATTGGAGCAATGGTGGCTCACGGTATGACATTTATCTTTGTAAAGTTTTGAATATGTTTTGTAAATACCACATTTTCATGCAATCTAAATGATTATGTGAATTGTGAAATCAGTTTAAAAAAACTCAGCAGTTAAATTTTTTCGCTGAAATTAAATCCTAATGAAATGTAAATATCTTATGACGATAACCTTGAGGCCTCTAATTTATGCACTAATGACTGGAGTATATGCGTATTAAATAATCTGAAGAAGCTGCAGAATATTCATTCGCCAAATTCTATATTAATACCTTAAAAAGTTTTTCACATTATTGTTAAATATGAGGATTGTTTCTACTCTTGTCATATCGTATTGCGTTTATCCTAAATTCTATTAGTAAATATAACAATGCCATAAATATATATTTATAAATATACTTTCTTGACCTCAGGCAAGTCAATATTTGTAATATCTAATCTACTTTCTATCCCAATTGCTGTTTTCGTCTATACGTTTTTTGCGTTGGTTCGAAATAGTTACGAGTGTAACCTCAATTCACTGCCGGAGAATCCAGAATATTTGTGTTAAACGAAATAGAATTCCAAGTGTCCCTACTGATTCACAATTATCAGTCTGTATTATTATTTAGTTTACTCTTTCTATAAAAACATATCTCGAAAGAAGTACTATCAATAGATTATTTATAGACAGTCGGTTTTTTGACATTCTTCTGCTTTCTATCCTGATTGCTTTTTTGTTCCACACTTGAGTTAAGTTAGTTCGAAACTCGAGTACCGACATACTTGCACGAAACAACTTCGTACATAACCAAATGGGCATGCCAATGTCCAATGGAACAGCTTGAGGGGGATAGCGTGGGACCCATGCACTTTATATATTGATCACGGTATTGGTACCAGGTCTCTTTTCTAACTCAACGATCTACGAGAAAGCAACTCTCTTGGTATCTCTTGCTACCTGTCACTTACGACAGAGCTTTAAACTAAAAAAGGGGCCTTATGGAAGGGACGCTATTTCTGAGGATTCTCTTCATCATTAATTCTCCTTCATCCCAAGTATCACCACAGTTGTCTGTGGTGGAAGTGAGGTGATACCCCTACTTGGCGCGCCCCGGGTGGCGGATAGGTGGAATGCTCGCTGGAAACAGAGGGTAGGGCTGAAATTAAATAGGCCCCGCGGACCAAACACACATGATCGGTGCCGGCCGTGACCCACTGGGAGTGCTCCGAACCGGTAACGGTGATGAGGCTGCTGTGAGCTTGCTCTGCCGAGGTGTAAGTTACGATCGGTCATCAGGAGTCCAGCCCCTTGGGGCCCTTATCAGAAAGTGCGTGGTGGCTGCAGAGATCGGAATCTGCAGTGCTCCGGGCGAGTCCGGTCCATCCGTGCATTCCGGGACCGGTTAAACGAAGGCTGGGCCCCAGGGAACTGGGGTAGGACTTAGGTCTGAGGGTATTCCCGTTCCCAGTTTTTTTCGGCCCGCCCCTCCACGCACGATGCGCTGGATACACATTTTATGGCGAATCATGGAAATCCAACAGAGGAAAAGTTAACGCTGAATACAAACCAGAGCGAAATGATGGAAGCGGATAAGGGCACAGACGTACTGCAGAAGATGAATGAAGTAATCATTCTACTTAGCGGATTAGTCGATACTATGGCTAATCACGTAGCGACAAGGCCGAACATGGATACCGTTATAAAAACGAATCTAGACCCGGCTAAGAAGGCGATGAAGAGCCTTACTCATACTCAGCTGTATCAAGAAATGGCAGAAAAGAATAGCAGGCTTCCGGTACTGAAACAGAGCACTACTATAAGGACGCCTGTCTCCAAAACAAAGAAAAAGAGACGGGCCACAAACACGCCAAGTCCTAACAGCGGTGAAGCTGCCAGACCAGCTAAAAACTGCAGGTGGAAGGCGTCACCCAAGAATAGATGAAAGTTCAGTTCAGTAGAGAAGTAGACGACAAAGAACTAGACCCGAGGCTGTCATTATCCGGCCTGCAGAGGGTCGTAGCTTTGCACAAATATTCGAGGACATCAGATCCTTAGTAAATCCCGAGGAAATGAATGTGGGCATCAAGGCCATAAAAAACCCGCGAGGGAGACGTTTTACTGGAACTTACTCAGTTGACTAGTGACTGACTAGTGACTGACGCACTGACGCAAATCCATATCTTTGATCTGGATATCACCGCAACTGTAGATGAGGTTCAAGAGGCTCTTCAGTCTGCCTTGAGCGATACATCAAACGAGAAGCTAACTGTCAACATGACAAAGAAGGACTTTAGTGGGAGCCTGATGCCCTTCGTCGAGCTGAAAGAGACAGATGCCAGTAATTTCATGCAGCTGGGGCATCTCAAAGTTGGATGGGTACGTTGTAGGATCCGCATCAAAGTACGAGCGCAGCGTTGCTTCTGCTGTAAGCTAGCTCAAGACTTAATGTCTCAGCTGGCTTATGAAAGAAAAGCTGACATTTACGTCGTCAGCGCGCAATACCAGAACGGGAAGGGCCCAAACTGGTATTGCGACGACAGCGGCTCCGCTGCCATCTGGGTGGTCAACAACACCAGCTTTCCAGTACAGAAGCATGGAAGAGGAGACGGTTTTGTTTGGGTCTCGAACGGTCGAGATACCATCGTCAGCTGCTACCTTCCGCCAAACGAGGGGATCGCAGTCTTTTGAAGAAAGTTGGAGGAGGTTGAAGACTTCTGCTCTACAATTGAAGGCGAGTTCATTGTTTCTGGGGATTTTATTGCCAAATCCTGCGAATGGGGCATGGCATGGTCAGACTCCAGGGGCTGTGAGGTGACGGAAATGGTGGCCAGACTGGATTTAGCCATCCTGAACTCGTGAGCTTCAACTACTTTTAGGAGGAAGAGCTTCCGGGAGACCATTCTGGATATCACCATGGCGTCGCCGGGTGCAGCAAGCAGAGTTTGTGAGTGGCAGGTGCTAGAGGATTACACAGCAAGCGAACACCAACATATCAGCTTCCGAATGGGCTGTGGGTCATCTGGCACCAGCAACATGCGCAGAAACCAAGAAATTAAGAGAGGCTGGAACGCTAGGAAACTCGACTCATCCAAATTTCTCAGAAAAATTGCTGAGAAGGGCGGATGTATGTTGGGTGAAATAGTAAATACAGTTGTCTGTAGGAAGAACGTGGGGGATCTAGCGAATCGTACAACGAACGTGATAATTCAAGGATGCAACGCATCTATGCCCAGCAGAGTACGAAGACCAGACAAGCCACCGGTATACTGGTGGACGCAGGAGATTGCGGAGCTGAGGATTATCTGCTTTA
>JAAAKG020147939.1:0-10355 GCA_010014905.2 Druon quercuslanigerum
ATAAGAAAATGCACATATTTTTAATATATGGCATTCATCCTCAGAAAACTTTTGGTTATAAGTAATGAGGGTATAGTGAACTTATTTTTAATAAGTTTTGTGGTGATTGTACATTTAAAAATAATAGATGTGTTCATCTCATTAGTGACCTTATTCTTTGAATAAGTGTTAAGGATGGCATCTTAAAAATATTATATTATAATAAAACAGTAAAAATACATATATACTCACAAGCTTAAGAAAATATAAAATGATGAATATTGATAAAATTACGATGGTACACAATGGTATTTGATAAGAAAATGCCTATATTTTTAATATATGGCATTCATTCTCATAAAACTTTCGTTTAAAAGTAATGAGGGTATAGTGACCTGATTTTTGATAAGTTTTATGGTTTTTTATTACAAATTGTATAAAAATGTTCATCACATGAGTAACTTTCTGTTTCAAAAAAGCATCTAGGATAACATGTTGAATATATTATATTATAGCAATATAATAAATATACATATATACATGTAAGTCTGAAAATATGTAAAATGATGAATATTGAGGAAAAAAGGTCATAGTGCCCAGATCGTACGTTTTTTTGGTTGGTTCTAAACCAATGTATTTAGATTATTATATTAATAATAACATTGAAAATAAATAATCCAAACATTATACATTTCTAAAAATTTCAAACAGTAAAAAATTGTTATTTATTTAATTTCAATTTTTAATATTTTATTCATATAAGAATCTTATAAACAGATTTCTTCCATGAAAATTGAGATAACATTCACAATTCAATTAAAAGAAATCATACGATATTTATAAGCAAAACCTATAGATTGGAAAAGAATGTCTTGTTTAGTGTCTCTTTTTAAAATTTTGTTTTTTGAGATTAGAAAATAATCAATTTTATCAAAAATAACTTTATGCAAAGAACATGAAAAAGATTCAATCACGAAAAAATAGATTTCCAAACTATCTCACTTTCTGGCTCATTAGAGACATAAATATCAATAGAAAAGAAAAAAGAGGAAGAAAAAGGGAAACAGTCAACCAAAAAACCAACCTCTCACTCTTTCTCTTTCTCCGTCCTTTTTATACTACTTGGGGACCAAAATGTTTCGAGGCAAATTTAGACCTCCTCATAAGGGAGTAATTTATAGGATAAACCAAGGTATAAAACAAAAGATGATGTAATCTAAAAAGAAAATGTTTCAATGGATATTTTCTAAAAAATGATTAATTCCAATGTAGTCTATTTGTTTTTTGAGAAAATGATTGTTCAAAAAATGGTTCATTTTTAATTAAAAAATGAACAGTAAATTACTTATATCCAATTAATGACTCTATCCCATACTTTTCTGTATCTTAAGAAAATTTTAAATTAATGGCTTTATCCTCGGTTTTACCCCCTTCTCTTTTTATAAATAACATTTCCATAAATTCCCTCTTTTTTGATTTCTCTCATGACAAATAATCTTAATATCGTTCCAATTGAAGTCATGATCATGTGTAATTTTATGTTTTGAGAGAACAGAGTGATATGTGGGACTTCTATTAAAGTTCTTTTTATGTTCTTCTTTCCTAAGTCTAAGTGTCCTTCACATTTGCCCTATATACACAGCATTACAGTTTTTGCAAATAATCTTATATATTACATCCCTCTTATCCAACTGTAATATTTATCTTTTCCTAATTTTACTATCGTATTGCTCTTAAAAGGAATTCTATATATGGTATGTAAACCTAATCTACCTAACATTGATTTCAGGATTTTAGAGATTTTACCAAAAAATGGAATAACAATAGTGTTGAAAGTATTATATTCTTCATTATTTCTCGTAATTTGTTTGTTATTAATGTTTTTAATATAATTTATCCTGTTATGCACATGTTTATTAATAAACTCAATAGGATAATGGTTAAGAAACAAAATTTGTTTACATATTTCTATATTTGTTTCTTGGAAAATTGAATTTGGCACAACTTATGAGATCCATCAATTAAGTTTTTAACAATTCCTATCTTATTTTGAATAGAATGATTGGAAAGAAAACTAAGCGTTCTTCCCGAACAAATAGTTTTTCTATGCCAATCTGTGATTATATCTGTCTTTCATCGGTTTTAATTAGGGTCATATCAAGAAAATGTAATTTTCCTTCAGTTTTAATTTCAATTGTGAATTATTATCTTGGGGCGTATGCCATTAAAAGTATCAATATTAACATCTATTTTATCAAAAACTTCATTTTCCAAATCTTCCATAACAATTTCAGCTAAAATTGGAGACACAACAGATCCTGTGGAAGTTCCAAACTTTTTTTTTTAGAAATTATTGTTAAATTTGCAGTAGACAGAATAAAAAACATATTTAATACCATCTAGAAATTGTCTTTTGGGAATTTTTGTGTTAATTTTAATCAATTCCCAACGTTTAATTATAGCATTTTCAACTCTTTCATATGGTATATTTGGGAATATAGCTATTACATCAAAAGAGACAAAAATATGATCGACAGGTGCATAAATATTTTTTATTAGGTTCTTAGAAGTTTTATTTAATTTTTTAATAATATTTTTTAATAACTCTTCTAATTTTCTAGTTGGAGAGCCTATTGTCGAAATAACTGGTCTTAATGGATAATCAGTTTTATGTGTTTTAAGAAGGCCATAAGCTAATGAAATATGTGTATTCGTTGTATCAATATCACATCGAGCAATATTATTCCTTAAAATTTTTTTAGTTCTCATACTATCTAGGATTTTAAATGTCCCTTTTTGAAGTATTTTAGTGGGATTATTTGGAATTATTTAAAAACTATCCTCATCATTAAAAATTTGTAACATTTTTTGAATATAAATATCTTTATGAATAGCTATCATAATAGAACCTTTATCTGATTTCGTAATCATTAATTCTGGATCATTTTTAAGAAAAATTTTTGTTTAAATTAAAGCTTCATTAAATTCCTTTTCTAGCATCGTTTTTAGAATATTATTATTTAAGAAATCATTAGATAAACCCATAAAAATTGGTCTAAATTCGTCTACTTTATTGTCAGGAATTTTACTATTATTAGATTCAATATCTTTAATGATTTGAAGTAATTGACTGTAATTTTTTCACCAAATTTATTACTAAAACCATCACCTTATGTCAAAATTTCAATAATTCTATGTGGAATAGTCTCATTAGAAATATTCCAAAACCAGGGATCAGGTTGATCATAGAAAAGAACAAAGTGAATATTAAGATACAACTTTTGAACATCTCCTTGCTCTTTAAGAATACCTTAAAAATTTTTATGATGTTTTTTACTATCCTTAATGGGTTTTTGATTCAGTTTGATTTCCTTTTCAAAACACTCTTTAATAATAAAAGCAGGTACTTGCTGGGTTAATTTTTGTATGATTTTTTTTATATTAATATTCAAAAATTGGATTTGTGAATAGCAATCTTTAATAGTCAAATTTTAGAGAGATTTTCAAAATTTTTCTGTATTTATATATAATTTTACTTTATTTCTTTTGTTTTTAAAATAAAAAAAGATTCCTTTGTTGATGTCAAAAATCTTTTTAGGAAACACTCCATGAATTTTACATTTTATCAAAAATTCTTTTTGTAATATCGTAGACCTAAGTTTTTTACTAATAGTACAAAATTCTTTTATATTTTTCACTGGCCCTCTAACAGCATCAATACAAATTGCCCAATTTCTATTAATAACAATGAAATCCATGTTATGTACACCGAAAGAACAATCAAATCCACCACAAACTTATTTGCTTATTAATTTATTGTATTGATTTTAAGCTACTTTTATCTTTTTTTTTAGTAATAATGTATAAAAATGAGTTACTCCCTGGGTTTATTTGAAAGCTGTTTTAGAAACACACACTAGATAGCCCTGTCACTAATTCTAATTATTGTAATAAAAAAAACTTTAAAAATTTTATTTTATATATTCTTTAAACGTAAAATAATTAAAAATGAGCATGAACAGAAAAGAAATATTTTTGAGAAGTTAGTTGCGTCGAGATTGTACACGCTGCACATCAAAAGTTTTGATTCGGCTGTGTTCATTTTTAATCATTTTGTGTGAAAAAATATATAAAATTGAGTTTTCTAGTGTGTATTCCTCAATTGTTGCAAATTAACACAGGGAGTAATTCAGTTTTTATACATAATTACTAAAAGTAAATTAAAAAATAAGATTGTTCTCTGGTATATTAATAGAAATTGGAGTAATGAGATTGATGCTTGAGCAGGACCAGTGAAAAACATAAAAGAATTTTATACGATGACCCTATGGGAGTTCCAAACTTTTGTTTATAGAAATTATTATTAAATTTGAAATAGAATAAAAAAACATATTTAATTGCATCTAGAGCCATTAATTTAAAAAGATACCTCTTAGGACACAACAAGGTATGGGATAGAGTTATTAATTGGATATAAGTAATGTTTTTAGAACAATCACAGTTTCACTAAAGATATGGACTATATTAGAGTTAATCATATTTTACATAATATCCACTGAAATATTTTATTTTCAGGTTAAATCGCCATTTTGTTATACCTTTATTTAATCCTATAAATTACTCCCTTAGGAGGAGGTCTAAATTGCCCTCGAAACATGTTGGTCCCCAAGTAGTATAAAAAGGACGGAGAAAGAGAAAGAGTGACAGGTTGGTTTTTGGTCGACTTTTTCCCTTTTTCTCCCTCTTTTTTCTTTATTTTTGATATTTATGTCTCAAATGAGCCGGAAAGTGAGAAAGTTTAGAAATCTGTTTTTTAATGAAGGAATCTGTTTCATGCTCTTTTGCGTGAAATTAATTCTTGAGAAAATGGATTATTTTACATTCTTAAATTAAATAAGAATTTGTTGGGTTACAATAAAAAGTATAATTTTTTGGAAAATTATTAGTAGACTCACCACATAGTAAATAGATTTTACTAGTTTTAAGTTCAGAATTAAAAAAAATCCTTCACCTAAATAATGAATATATTTTCCTTACACACTTAGGCGAACCAGTTGCTATGACACCTATCCTCAATGATGTTGTGTTCGTAAAACGACGACCTGTTCATGTAAGTATGGGAGGTTACTCGTTTCGCCCGTATAACAGGAATATTCGTGAATAGATACATTTCCTTGTCCGACGAGTAATTTAAAAACTGAAAAACGATTTAAAACAAAATATAGTGCAAAATTGTGTTGAATAATTTTTTTCTTCATTATTCGCAAACAAAATGTACAGCTTACTATAATACCTTTATTAGGTTAAATGTAAAAAAATGTATGATATCTTATTAATAATTATAATAAGTAATTTTAAATTACCTTATCATATCAGTAGTGTCTAATAACATTCGATGTAATAATTATGTTTACGATATAATAATAAATGAATTCTGCCAACATTGTTGATACCAATTTTTTAAAATAAAGGTTCCTAATACTTTTTTACTTTATAAACAAGATTACAGCAACAAATATGTCTGAGTATTTTATAATGAACGGTTCATGTTTTTTGAGAAATAATTTTTTAAATTGAAAATACAACTGTACAGTTTTTTTTCCAAAATTTATGTATTGATTTAATAAATAATCTTTTCTAGTTGAAATTTCACGTATTTTGTTGAAGAAATCATCATTTTACTTCAAAATTTATCTCTTTTGAATTAAAATCCAACTACTTTTTAAAAATTAAGAATACATATATATATTTATATATAAATTATCATTTGTAATTAAAAATTGACCTTTCTTACTTTAAAATTAAACAATTTGGTTAAAAGTTTATATAATTTGTTACAATTTTGTTATTTTTGGTAGAAAACTCATCGTCTTGGATGAAAATTCAACCGTTTTTGATAGGAATGGAACTCTTTGGTTCAAAATTTATTCCTTATGGTTAAGGATGTAATTATTTTTTTAAAATTTATATTATTGGTTGCATTAAACTGCTTTTTATTTAGGTTACGATCACTCTTTGTTGAAAGTTGAACAACAATGTGAAATTTTTTGTAAATTCATCCTTTTAGTTTCTAATCTAACTATTTAGTTGTAATTTAACTTATTTGTTAAAAATTCAAATTTTTAAATCAAAAATTCAACTTCCGACAGTTTTGTGGAAAATTAATGTATTTTGTTGAAAATTTAAACTTTTTGGAAGAAAATTATTCGGTTTGGTTCAAAATTTATCTGCTTGTTTGAAGAATTTACTATTAAATTTAAAATTGATCTTTTTTGGTTAATAAAACAATTGCTTGGTTAAAAGTTGAACTACAAATTGCAAATTTATTTTTTATCTGATTGATCAACTTTTTTATTTTTGTTTCAAAATCCTTTATAATTTGGAAATTCAAATATTTCGTATAAGATAAATGTCCTTTTTTGACAATTTGTCTTTTTGCGTTGAATATTTCAATGTTTTGTTGGAAATTTACCTATGTTGTTAAAGTCATCATGTTTAGTGGAAAATTTATATGCTCAAATAAAAATTCGTCATAAATTTTCAAAACTTTAAATTTTTTTTGAATAATTCGCTCTTTTGACTTCTCTATTACAAAAAAAAGGCCCTGACTTCCTACACAATACATCAAATTATTATACACACATGTATATGGATTTTAGTTTAAATTCGTACGTTGGATGTAATATAAATTTTATTATTTTCATATAACATGCATATTAAGTTTAATATACAATTATTAATATTAATATACATGCTAAAAAAGGTTTTGAGCCAAGTAAATGCACTTAGTCGAATCCTGTTTTACTCACACAATTCTTTTATTGATCTAAAGAAATTAATTCTTATCTAGTTCTAGTGGGGGGCATGATCTCTTGAAGAGGTAAAGAGACAGCAAAGAGATCCGTAGAAAAGCGTGCTAGAGAGTCCCTTTAAAAAATGCATATGGACACGTAGGTCACCCCCCCTCTAAAATGGTGGGACATGCAAAAAAGGAGGCTCTCGGGGTGTTGATAGGCTAAGTCAGAGGGTTGAGGGAGGACGTAAGGGGAGCTTTGGCGCTGATGGAAGGTATGAAGGAGGCCCTCAGAGTAAGAGATGAGAAATGGAAAAATGGTAAAAGTGCTGAAGGAGAAAGTAGAAGAATTGCAGAGGAAAGTGGTGTCAGTAAGAAGGGCAAAGTATGATAAAGTGAAGCAGATGGAAGAGGAGATTAGGGAGTTGAAGAAAAGGGCGGAACGAAGGCTTGAAAAGGTGGAGGGTAGGTCGGAATTAGAAGTAGTTGACAGGGGAGAGGAGGAGAATCAAGGAATTTGGAGGAGGGTGGAAAATATGATAGAAGAGAAAGTGGGAGGGCGCAGGAATGAAATGGAGGAGACAGCGGATAGGGAAAGGATAAGGACGATGGAGTTAAGGATGGCGAGAAGAGAGAAGGCGGATTAATTTTGTATTAGGAAGATTAAAGTTAAAGAGCGGGGAATATAGGGAGGGAGTGAAAGCGCTGCTATAGAGCATAGGGTGGGTTAAAAGCAAGGTAAGGACAGTTAGGATGGAGGGGAGAAAGGAGAATGAAGTAGTGGTTATAGAATTGGAAAGCTGGGAAGAAAAATTGAGGGTAATGCGTAATAAAAATAGGATAAAGAACAAGAAAGTTTTCAATGGTCAAGATTTTACGAGCAAGGAAAGGATGTACAGAAAATGCTAAACAATGGGGCTAGGAAGGAGAGGAGTGAATGGAGGGCGTTGAAGGTAGGGTATCGGAAAATAAAAATAGAGTAGAAAATGTGGGTATGGGACGAGGAGAAGGAAGTTTTAAAAGAAGTGCAAGGGAATTTGTTTCGTGTAAAGTAGGTGGGTGGGATTAAAGCAGCGCGGATGAGTATTAAAGGTGTTGTACTGAAACATAGCAGGTGTAAAGAGGAAAGATGAGGATTTCTGCAGGTATATTTAGAAATTTGATGTAGTCGCATTGATAGAGACGTGGGTAGAGAGGATGGAATGGGATATTGTAGAGCCAAAGTTGCCAAGGGGATGTAGGTGGAGATTACAGGAGGAGAAAGGGCGAGTGGAGGTTAGAGGTGGATTAGAGGAAGAAGTTCACGGAGAGGGAGAGGGACAGGGCGTGCAAATGAGGGCATTGAAGATAGCAGGGGTAACATATAAGTTTGTGACTGTGTGCAATAAGGATTGGATGGAAAGGGTTAAAGAAAGGATGGAAGACTTACTAGGACAGAAAGAGGAGGGTATGGTGGTACTAGGGGAGATTTAATGCAAGATTTGGAAGGGTATGTACTGGGAAGGGGAGAGCTTTGAAAGGAAATCGGAGGCTAAGTTACTAAATAAAGAGGGGGAGATTCTAAGAGACTGGATGGACGACAATGGATGAGGTGTGGCGAATAAGGTGGTAGACGGGGACGAAGAGGGAGAATACACGTATGTGAGTAAGATGTGGGTATCAGTGATAAAACTATGTGATCATGACTACGCAAGGGTGGGAGGAGATTGAAAAATTTGCAGTGGAAGGAAGGGTGGAATCAGACAATCAGCCATTAAGTATGTGGATAAAGGGGGAGGGTGGCATCATGGGCAAGAGAAGCGATAGAGAAGTATCAGGAGCAGTTGGGAAACTTAAGATTTAAGTGGGAGTCGGTGGAAGAGATATGGGAGGATCTGAAGGAGAATGTGAAAGGGTGTGTGCAAAATAAGGTATGTAGAAAGAAGAAGAAAGGAATGATGAAGCCGTGGTGAGGTAGGGAATGTGAAATGATGAAGAGAAAGGTGAAAAGGAAGTACAAAAAGTGGAAGGAAGGAACTGCGAAGAGGATAGACTAAGTAGAAAGGAGGAAGGAGTTTAGGGTAATGTTTAAGAAGAGGAGGATTTGAGAAATTTTAAGACAGAATGAGACGTGTGGAAGATAATGAATAGGTTCAGGAAACGTAGGGTGGAGATACGTGAGAAGATAGGGATCTTAAGATCTATGAAATATAAAGAGCTACTACATCTAGCTCTACGGATTGTCGAAAAACACACTAAGGTGATTGAAATGGAGTTGGGATAAGAAAAATGCTCCAAGGTTTATTTAAAGCAAGGAAAACTTAGTGGCATTCCAAAGATCCTGAACTTGTCTACCTAAGCGCTTTACGACATCTCGGCGATGGAGAGACCTATACATAACCGGGCGTGCCACAAAGCCGAATTCAAGACGTGACATCTATGAGGGATAATATCCGAAGGCACGATGCGGCACCAGAAGTGTTTTATTACCATCTGCCACTCTCATCTATGCCGCGTATACTGTAACTTTATTTGCTCGACGATTGTCTTGGTTGCGCACTCGAGGCCTGATATATTTTCCCTTGGCTTCGGGAAACGAAACATGTTCGTTATTGAATTTTCGGCACCAGTTGACAAAAATATCACCGCTAAGGAGAATGAAAAGAGAGAGAATGGATACCTTATAAGGAAGCTAAAATGGTTATATACGGAATATTGTGTTAAGCTTCGAGCGCTTGCGCCTTTTGAAATCACACCAGCGCTCACTAGGCGGCACTTTGGCCACCCTTTTCTTCTGAGTGATTTTTTTCTCGATTTTACTAGTTTCTTCTTTTATGTATCAAGTAACAGTAAGTGCAGGAACATCTCTTGCACTATTTAACATATAAGTATATAAATAGTAAATATGAACATAAATATATGATATAAATATAAATTTTTAAAAAAAGGAAACAAGTCAATCGTTTAAGGCATTTATAGAATGCCTTAAAATTAATTATAATTCTACAATTACAGTATTTGGCAAATATAAATAGAATCATTACTAGTACTGTTTTTGATTTTAATTTAAAATTTTTCGCTAAGCATTCGTTTTTTTTGTACCAAAATTAGCCACTAGATGTAAAGTCAAAAATTTTTCAAGAATGTTTTTCTTATTGAAGAGTCATTATTCTAGTAGAAAATTGAACTATTTTTTCTTAAATTAATATTTTCGGGTTTAAATTTTATTTAAGAGTTTTGTAGGGAATTCGTCTAGTTTGCTTAAAAGTTCAATTATTGTTGAAAATTATATTTGATAATTGAAAATTAAAATATCTGGTTAAAAAATTAAAATAAATATTTGTTTGGAAACCTAAATTTTTCGTTAAAAATTTGTTTTTTTTCTGGTTGTAATTTAAGTTGTCCATTTGGGTTTAATGTTATAAAAAATAGTCGCTGATTTCAAATGCAATAAATATTAATGAATTTATACATATATACCTGGAATTTAATATGAATGTGTATACTGAATGTAATCCAATGTAAATTTATTATTATTACACCATTAAGCCGTTTCCCTTTCGGGATAGGCGTGACTCACTCGGTAGGGAGGGGAGTAGTGTGA
>JAAAKG020147940.1:0-10354 GCA_010014905.2 Druon quercuslanigerum
TTCTTCGAAACACAATAAGAATTGGCATTTTGGACCTCCGGGCCATTTGGAAGAAAATAAGAATAATTTCAGTTAACCATTGTTTTCTATTAAGTGGGTCGTAACAGTCTGATCTCGATTTGTCTTAGTTGTTTTTACTCTTGTTCAGTTATAATTATAGTCTTACTTCTACATGACATACTGTACAGGTGTGTTGACCTTATCTTTGATGTATTGTTAAAGATGTTATGTGGTTATAAATTTTGGTATCTGCATTCCATTCAAAAAGTTTTTCATGCCATAGCTCCTCTCATATCGCCTGGCGGACCGAAAGAACCAAAAGAAGCCTTTATAAAATGCCCTTAAAGACCCCACTGAGTCTCCCTTCGATTCCTTCTTAAAAAACTCAAAAAAACAGCAATATCAACTTTCAAATGTTTGAAATTCGGATTCCACATTAAAATTTCAATTAGAAGCTCACGGAGTAATCACAATAATTTTTCCTGTAGCATTAAAAAAATTTTAAAATAAAATACTTGTCATTTACATGGGCCCAAGGCGGCTTTAAGTTCATCTTCTTTTAGTAGCTGTCAATAAGTGTCCTTGAGGTTACGAGACGTGATGTTTGTTGTCGTTTGTACTTGCTAAGTTAAAATATTGACTGCAAAAAATTATTGCGATTACTTCGTGAGTTTCTAATGAAAATTTTAACGTAGAATCCGAATTTGAACCATTTAAAAGTTGATCTAGCTGTCTTTTTCTAGTTTTTTAAGAAGGAACCGTAAGGGGACTCAGCGGGGTCTTAAGTGTAATTTGTAGAGGTTCCAACCCAATCTTTGACAGTTGTGGAAGAATTTTGTCTTTTTTCTTTAACCTCTTATAGAGAAAGATGGAAGAGATCACTTTCCCTTCTATTTTAAAAAAACATTTTATTATACACGTTTTCAATCTTTATTCGAGGTACATCGAGAATTACGACGCCAGCACTATCTCTTGTCGTTTAACTTCATTAAATTGGAGAGAAATGGGGATTCCCTTCTGATTCTGCATGATTTAGCGAAATTTGCTCAGATCATCGTCATGCAGTAGACGGAATCAAAATTATTCTCCTAACCTCGTTGAAACTTTCACCGAAATATGTTTAATTTTTAAGCGTTGCAAATCTTAACTGCAACAAATTTTAACTTTTGTTTTTGCTGTGCTTGTTTTAAATCTGCTGTCCCAATTTATAGCTCGAATTCACGCATACTTTGACAGCTTTTATTCCATCGTAGGATAAACTTTCACCAAATAGCATGCAAACATTATCAGCGGGAAATTTTACATCGAACTAAATTTAACTTTAGTTTTTTCTGTTATATGAGCACTCACACTGGACTTACTCAATGTGTTATCTATTAAACAATTGACTTGATCCGAAAATAATAGATTCATATCTTATTCGTATTATTATAATTCTTTAGCATTAATAGAATTTATATACAATTTAGGTCTGATGATGAGACTAATCTCGAAACTTAACCATAAGTTTTTTATTCGGAAATTAATTAAATAAAACTTTTTAATGATCTGGAAGTCGTCGAAGTATGATTTAATTTTCCACATTCGTGAGTTTCTCCTAGACGTTAAGAAAAAGAAGGCAACATTCCATCTCTCGAAGTCTTTTTACATTTTGTTGTTGGGTTTGTGTTTCAGTGTGCGCGGGACTAGTCTTTCCTTTTATCCATGTGGACGCTACATTCTTATGGCGTCGCGAGAGATAAAATGCAGGTGTAGAACTGTTCATATGGATAACGAGAACAAGTTCTAATCTTTAATGACAAAATCTTTCATTCTGGGTACCGAGTTTGGCGTTTGGCGATATGGACGAATCTGATTCTTCTTATTCATAAAATTTTTATAAAATGTTCTGTCTTGTCATCCATTTTAGTGCCAAATGCGCTCATATTAGTTTATTTTATTTTCCAGATTATTGCCTATTTATGATATGTAGATGTAACTTACGTACAATATATGTTATTTTATCACCTAATTTTGCATAACCAATGATATTTGAAAATTTTTTCAGGTATTCTGTTTATGTTCCTTAAATCTGGACTTTTTATAGCTGTGTTTTCTCTATGTATGCTATTAACCAATATTATCTTGTACAATTTTATGTCTGTTTTCTAGAACTTGATTTTCTTGTCGTAGGACTCTTATAACAATAAAAACAGATAAGTATTGTCGAGATATCGAAACAGCGTATATTAAACATTTTAACTACCAATGTCGTTTCAATTGCTTTCCAATGATGGTTTCGTATACAATTGTATACAATTTATAATTTAAAAGTTATATTTATTCTATACCTGGATATTCTCTATGATTTTCTTAATTAAATCATTCTTTTAACTCGCGCTGATCGGTTAGTTTCTTACGTGTTCTTAGCAGCACGTTCTTTTTTGTGATTTTCGTTGTGTGGGTGCTGTCGGTCTTCTTAGTCCGGATACCATACCCACTTCTGTCGGATTCACGTTTGAGATGCAATGTTGTTAGTTATTATTGTTCAGACTGATCCCCTGATTCCGAATCTGCGTTACACTCCTCTGGAATTTATAACGTTTTAGAGATATAAGCAATTAATTAAATTTTCATTATCAATTAAATAGTAAATTACCTTTTAATATGTTTACAAATTTTCTTTTGCATTTTTGTAGACGAAGAGAACAGGAATAAAAGTTCTTCTCACACTTATTCGTTGAGATCAATAATTTTTGCAAAGAAAGCGCTATTAGGCAAAATAATGGAAAAAAATTAGTATCCTTTCAGTGCTGAGTAATATTGTTTTAATTCAAAAAAGTGTTGGTATAAACGAAAATATGAATTGATACCAACGATTTTCTTAATGGACGCTATATCTCTAAAATTACTAATTTTAAAGATAGAAGGGTTTTAATTTACGAAAGAAAAATGCGTTTTATTAATAGTCCTGCTTCTCGGAAGGAATCGATTTTATTATGAAACGTTTAACAAAAAAGCGTTCTTTACTCCCCTGCTTAAAATGTCGGATAGGAGACGGTTAGAACCCGGTTAGAAGTGGGTTCTAACTGGCCGTAACCGGCCAAAACCCGATTCCTAACCGGTTGTTTACCGGCCTCTATACGAATTTTGTGCCCAGGATATAACTGTCACCTAACCGGTTTGTAACTAGGTCCGCATAATATTTCTATTCGGTTCTTAACCGGTCTCTATCTGTATTTTATCTGCGGGATTGTAACCGTCACATAACCGGCTTGTAACTGGGTTCTCATAATATTGCTCCACGGTTCCTAACCGGCCCTAACCGGTCTCAAACCGGATTTTGTCCCCGGGTTGTAAAAGGCATCTAACCGGTTTCTATCCGGCATCCTGTTATATTTGTACCCTATTCCTAACCGGATGTTTACCGGTCTCTATACGAATTTCGTCCCCGGGTTGTAAACATCACCTAACCGGTTTGTAACTGGGTCCTCATAATATTCCTATTTGGTTCTTAACCGGCCCTAACCGGTCTCTATCTGGATTTTATCTCTGGGTTGTAACCGGCGCCTAACCAGTTTCTAACCAGCATCCTGCAGTATTTATACCCGATTCCTAACCGTTTCTTAACCGGCCTCTATCCGAATTGCGTCCCCGGGTTGTAACTCTCCCCTAACCGGCTTGTAACTTAGTCCTCATAATATTCCTATTCGGTTCCTAACCGGTCTCTATCTGGATTTTGTCTCAGGGTTGTAACCGGCACCTAACCGGTTTCTAACCAGCGCCTTGCAATATTTATACCCGATTCCTAACCGGTTCGTAACCGGCCCCAGTATCGAGTGCCTTTTAGGAACCGGTTAGAGACCAGTTAAAAGCTAACTTTGGTCGTTAAAAATGTTTAATTTCTCTTTTCGATCGCCCGATAGAATCCGGTTAGGACCGGTTAAAGTATACACCAGTATTTAGTGCCTTTTAGGAACCGGTTGGAGATCAGTTAGAAGCTACCTTTGGTCTTTGACAATATTTGATTTCTCTTTTCGATCGCCGGATAGAACCCGGTTAGGACCGGCTAGAACACACACCAGTATCAAGTGCCTTTTAGGAACCGGTTAAAGATCAGTTAAAAGCTAACTTTGGTCTTTAAAAATGTTTGATTTTTCTTTTCGATCGCCCGATAGAACCCGGTTAGGACCGGTTAAAATATACACCAGTATGTAGTGCCTTTTAAGAACCGGTTGGAGATCAGTTAGAAGCTACCGTTGGTCTTTGACAATATTTGATTTCTCTTTTCAATCGCCGGATAGAACCCGGTTAGGACCGGTTAAAACACACACCAGTATCAAGTGCCTTTTAGGAACCGGTTATAGACCAATTAAAAGCGAACTTTGGTCTTTAAAAATATTTAATTTCTCTTTTCGATCGCCGGATAGAAACCGGTTAGGACCGGTTAAAGTACACACCAGTATCGGGTGCCTTTTAGGAAACGGTTAGAGACCAGTTAGAAGCTAACTTTGGTCTAAAAATATTTCATTTCTCTTTTCGATCGCCGGATAGAACCCGGTTAGGACCGGCTAGAACACACAACAGTATCAAGTCCCTTTTAGGAACCGGTTAAAGATCAGCTAAAAGCTAACTTTGGTCTCTAAAAATGTTTAATTTCTCTTTTCGATCGCCCGATAGAAACCGGTTAGGACCGGTTAAAATATACACCAGTAGTTAGTGCCTTTTAAGAACCGGTTGGAGATCAGTTAGAAGCTACCGTTGGTCTTTGACAATATTTGATTTCTCTTTTCAATCGCCGGATAGAACCCGGTTAGGACCGGTTAAAACACACACCAGTATCAAGTGCCTTTTAGGAACCGGTTATAGATCAATTAAAAGCTAACTTTGGTCTTTAAAAATATTTAATTTCTCTTTTCGATCGCCGGATAGAACCCGGATAGGAACGGCTAAAGTACACACCAGTATAAATTGCCTTATAGGATTCGGTTAGAGACCAGTTAGAAACTAACTTCAGTCTGACAATATTTAATTTCTGTTCCCAAATTCCGGGTAGAACCTGGTTAAAACTGGTTAGAAGATTTTTTAAACTTATTTTGTGTTGCTATTTCCCATATAAGGACCGGTTAGGGTCCGATTACATTCCACATATTGAAATTGAGACCAGTTAAGAACCGGTCAGAGACGGTTAGAAACCAAATGGGTTTCTACCCGGTCCCTATCTGCTTTCTAAATGGTTTTTATCTGACTTTTTAAGCAGGGTCACTAATAAATATAATTTCGTACAAAGTAGACGAAGAATTAATTATTTTTATATAATTAGGCATCAATGTTTTAACAGTCTTTTTAAATTGGCACAGCTTCACTGGATAAAGGTATAAAGGAGTCAGAATTTGCACATTGCTTTTAAGCTTTCTGAAAACAGTGATATGATTTGTAATCGAAATCTATTAAAATTCGCTCCTGTAGAGGTAACGAAAAGATCTAAAATAAAATCGCATCTAACTTGATTTCTATACATCCTTCGAGGTTGGGATAACGTTCAAATAATTTCAAAATTGAATTGGAATCCGTTCATAATATTTATTTTTTTAAATTTTTATTCTATACAGAATCATCAATATTAATTTCTTTTTGTTTTGGAGATCGCCTGTCATTAGGTACAATAGGTTGGCTACTTTCTGCAGGCTCGGTCAACTAAATAAGGAAAAATCGCGAATTGGGCGTAGGGGATTGAGAGGCAGGCAGGGTAGTCCAATTAGTTCTCCTGTCCATCACAGACGGCGCTGACGCGAAACACTGGGTGTCACGCGCGTGCACGCAAAGTAAATTGTTTGCTGCTGTCGTCTGCTGCATGATGCACTGGTGAAAGTTTGGCTGCTGCTAATTATCATTCATTTTTTATTTGCTCCATTTTGTCTTTATTCCTTGCTTTTGTTTAATTATTTTAAGACTCAACACATATAAGGATGGGAGATATGCAAAGAAGGTTCAAAATGTAAAGGCATATAAAATATAGCATAAAGTTGGATATATAGAAACAAAGCTAGATGCTGAAGGCCACCTCAAGCGCATCCTTTTTCAGTATTTTTTTCAGTAAACTCTTTGCAATTCGGTTCATGTTGTCTACCAGGGTTTACATTGGATTCACCCGATCGACCCGATCTATACTATGAAGAGCATATGGCTATGAAAAAATTTATTTATTTTAATAATTCCAAAAACTTTAGTTAACCCCTCGTTAATTGAAAGATATGGCAATTGGCAAGCCGCGGTTGCCTAGCAAGTTAATTCTCGGTATCAAATTTAAGCATTCTTATATGTTTGGCGATAATTCTCAGTTGCGAGAAAGGATAGCACCAATACCGCGGATGGAGAAGCATTAGTACCGGGAAATTTAAATTAGTATCACATACAGCATAAAGCTAATATCATTTAGAGTTTCCAAACATAATACAATGTGTAATTGAGTCAAAAAATGATTAAAATATAGACATTAATGGTAAATTATAGCAATACAAAAATAATTCAAAGATTGTATTAATTCAATTGCATCTAAGCAAATAATTTAAAAAATATCATTCGGGCTGCAGGAACTGTAGAAAACTCTTAAATAATCAGAGATATCAGCAGCTGCTCATGCAGCCCGGCTACAGTTACTGTGCGCTTACAAAATAAAATGCACTTTATGTTTGTGATCTGCTGACTGTACATGTATTTTCTGTCAACACGTATTGATGCTGAAATGCTGCAGCATAAGTGTTGTCTCGCTGTTCATTAATTATTTAAACAAATTTTAAGGTATTAAAATTCTAAGATTTTATATTTGGAATAGTTTATTTTTCGGAAAATTCACATCATTGTTAGATAATGAGGGCTTATTACAGTTTTGAATCAAATCTTTAATCGGAGTTAAAAATTGGCTGATTTCAATAATTTTTGTGTATGAAGTTTTTTTAGTCTAATCCGAACATTCGACAAAATTTTTTCGCACAAAATGTATTGAAACTGGCGAATTTTTTACTTTGAATATAGATTCGATTCAAACTAGGAATAGGTCTTAATTGTCTAAAAAAGAAGTATATTCTGGTATTTATAGAGAAAAAAGACGCAGTTAAATTTTGAGGTTTGCTTTGATTTATTTGACATGCGGTATTCATTTTTTAAATCGTCTCACTTTATTTGAACGATTTTAATCAAAAAATCATTATCCCCCACTTACAGAATAGATAGCATGCACTTTGGTTAATTTATACTTCATAGTGTTTGTTTACAAGTTTTGGAGTCTTCATCAGGGTTGACAGAAACTAAAGGTTTGTTAAACAAAAGTAACAGACCTCACTAGCGAACCTACAATAAATTCAAAAAACTATAAATATGCCATTAGTTAAAAAGAGAACTCTGTCTCTCTTCCCTGTAAGAAGCCTTGCAGTAAAAGGTATTAAAAATGTTGAATCCCTAAGAATGCCGTTTCTGTCCTTCGTTTTTTTATTCCTCATTAGGCTTTGCTCAAATATTATTAATTACAAAAATATAAAATCATGATGAAAAATTAAAAAAATTATTTCTTACCTGAACCATCTATGTGGAAATTAATCCTGGTATCATAAAATGACCGATGCTATATTTTAAAAAGGTTTTCACCACATTATTATTGTAAAAACAGCAAATAAAAGTTGCGAAATCTACTAAATTAAATGGAATTACAATTTTTCTATTTCTTGGTTAGTTTGTGGTATCCAAAAGTATTTAGAAAAATATTTTCGCTACTGGGTACGCAAAGGGGTTTCAATTTAGGAGGGCTGGGGACATGGGCTTTTATAAGGTTATTGTAGAGCTCCGGTTTCTTTGAAAGTATATTGAAAAACATGACTTATGTGGTATGCTCGAATTAGCAAAATAATTAACTACACGGGATGTTAAAAAAATATTAATAAACATTTATTATATAAAAAATTTTCTTTGTCAAAGTTACCCTACTTTTGAAGACTAATTTCTCGGCTTGTAATGATTATTTCACAAAAAGAAATACACCGTGTACATTGATTCTTTATCTAGAAATGTATGTATGCAACTATAAAGAATGTCCGAAATAAATATGTCAAAATAGGGTAAAACGAAGTGTCTATATGAAGTAAATTTAAGGCAAGAATCTACCGATCGTAGCGGCCAAATATTAGGAGAGCCTTAGGCACGCCCACGCTGTTGTACTCACTGCAAACCCTTGACCTCACCACGGCAAGCTCTAAGGTTACTCTTCTAAGATCACAATGCCTACGCTAACTGTAATTCACATCTGGTACAACTCTCAAGAAAATCTTCTCAAATTCATTTCTGAATTTTCTCTTTAGCCACCAAAGGAATGTACAAAATTTTATAGTTCCGAAAAATTTGCCAAAAATACTTCTCTGACTTTCAACATATGTATTTTATATAACGTATATATTTTAAGCAATCACTTTTACCATAAAAAGTTGAACATAATAATTGGAAAATGAAAAACAAGAACCTAAGTTTCTCATTTTGACGAGTTCGTTATCCAGCCATTTCGGATAAAAATTCAAAAAGTTTAAGCATTTAAAAAATTTTTCAGACCATTTTTTCAAAATTTAAAAACTTTATGTTTTATTCGCAAAAGCAAAATTAAATATAAAAATAATGCAATTTTTGGACAAACGACACAATGTACGAAAACAAATTAAATGACAAAAGTTGTTCTTTCAAAAAGGATCTACAAATTTTTTATTAACCATTTTTAGATAAAATGCGTATATCTTCGTTTATTCATAAGAAATAAGATTAGAAATAAAAAAATTAATTTTTCGAGAAAACGAAACGAGAGACGCAATGAAATAAAAGGACAACAGTTGGGAAACCAAAAATATCTAAAAATTTATTATAAAATCTTGTTATAAAAATGTATTAGAAATAAAAAATTACCTTACACTAACATTTTATTTAACAAATTTTTCGACAAAGTTATGTCTACAAATTTGCTTAGAACCACTCTACGTTAGGATGCATATTTAAAATCAAAATCGCTAAAAGTAACATTGAATTTAAGCAAATTAAATTTATAGAAAACGATACAAGTTGCCATACAATGTTGGATAAAAAAATTTTTACAGGATGCATACTTTTTTGATTATAAAAAAAGAAGACAATGAAATTAAGTATGTTTCAATACTAATGTTAAATTTATTATAACAAATGAAATTTGTATTTTATTTTGTAATATCTGAATAGGCAATCCTAGGCCGAGGTACAAAAATAAATGTACTATAAATTTTATAAAATAATGTTGAACATAATGTTGAAAAGTTCTAATTTTCTAAAAAATCGAGTGCGTTTTGTATTTGGTATAATCATTACAAGCCGAGAAATTAGTGCTCAAACGTAGGGTAACTTTGATCAAGCAAATCTTTAATATAATAAATGCTTCCTAAAATTTGACAAATATCGTGTGTAGCTTATTCTTTTACGACTCCAGATAAAACAGTCGCGAGAAGTAGAAATAAAGTTTGAAATGTTGAAAATGATCTATTTGAATTTTCGTCTAATCAGTACATTTCCTTGCGCATAGTTTTGAATTATACTTCATACCTAGTAAAACTTTGGATTGAATGTTTGCAATGTGCTGGACAAATAGCGTTTTTCACAGAGATGTTACTTTTTAATTGTGAAATGATCGCTACAAACAGAGAAATTAGTCCTCAAAAGTAGGGTACCTTTGTACAAGTGTATTTTTATTGCAGTAAATGTTCATTAAAATTTGACAAATATCGCGTGCAGATTATTCTTATACGAATCCAGTCATACCACATCAGTAAATAATTGTTAATAATACTTTCAGATTAATACTTTCTATTTGAATATTCGTCTAATTGAAACATTTCATATACTTGATATCTACTAAGATTTGGATTGAAATTTCTTAATGTACTAGAAAAGTAATGTTTTTTACAGAGATATTACGTTTTAATTATAAAAAAAACCGTTGGAAACTTAGAAATTAGTCTTCAAATGTAGGTTAACATTGCCGAAGCATATTTCTTTGACAGATATCGCGTGTAGCTCATTCTTTTACGAATCCGGGCATACCAGATAAGTAATAATTGTTAACAATACTTTCAGATGAATAGCCGCGAGAAGTCGAAATAAAGTTTGAAATGTAGAAAATTCTCTATTTGAATTTTCTTCTAATCAAAACATTTCATTGCGATACTTATTATTCGGGTTTTTTTTCTGACTGCCTTTTTGAAAACGAAAAAACGTGTTGCTGTACTATCCTGACTCAGTCACATCTCTGTTATAAACACGATTTTTCTAGTACATTGACAAATTTAAATCCAACATTTTACTAGATATAAAGTAT
>JAAAKG020147942.1:0-10354 GCA_010014905.2 Druon quercuslanigerum
CTCAATGTCAGATACCTTTTCGCCTCCGTAGAAATAACTTGTCCTCAAAACCAGTACGTTACAATAAACATATTTTTTTTTTGTTGAGAATATACGTGTTTTATTCCGTAGGAAACAGAACCTTACCATTTTATTTAATTACAACAATCTACAAACAGAACAGTGGACATTTGACAAAAACCGGGGGGTCAAATTTTACACAACTCTAATAACTTCTCTAGATAAGAATGTGAAAATTTTATTGTATTTCAAGAGTGCATTTACTAAGCCTAATAAATCCTACATCATAATATTTATACATAATCTAAAAAAAAATCGCGGAAATAGCGTTTTTTCAAGGTTAAAAATGCAATTATGTGATTAAGAATTTATATGTTTCGGTTAAAAATTAAAATGTGTATTGATTTTTCTTTTTTTTAATTAGAAAATTGATCTCTTTTTAGCTATTTTGTAGAAAATTATTTTTTTTTTTGGTATAACAATAATTTTTTCATCTGGAAATTTTTTAGTCCACTGTTGTTCGGTAATGTATTTTTTTAGATAGAAAATTCAACATTTTTGTTGAAAATTAATGTATTTTATTAAAAATTCTTCCCTTTTGGTAGAAAATTAATACTCTCGGCTAAAACTTTAACTAGTTAGTGGAATATTAATGTATTTTGTTGCGAATTCATCTTTTTGGTAAAAAATAATTTTTTTTGTATCAATACTAGTCTGCTTCAGTAAAGTATTCAACTATTTTGTTGATAAGCCGCAATTTTTGGTCAAATTCAATTGTTTTCTATTTTAATAGAATTTTTGTTTGCTAAAATATCATCTATTAAATTTTTCTTCGAAAATTTATCTTTTTATATCGGTTTTTATGTTACACATTTAATACCGTGGTTAAAGTTTAAACTACATTCTTGAACATTCTTTTTTTTTTTTGGTTGAAGTTTTCTAATTTTAGCTGAAAAATCATCTCTTTGCTTGAAACTTGCACTAATTGGTTATAAATTCTTATATTTTGGTCAAATTTAACTTTTTTATTGGAAAGTATTTTTGTATGTGCGCTAAAATATCGTCTATTAGATTTTTAGTTTAAAATTAATCTTTTTTTTCGATTTTTATGTTGAAAGTTCAACACCTTGGTTGAAATTTGAACTACTTTCTTAAAAATTTTGTATTTTTTGGTTGAAAATTCAACTATTTGGTTAAAACTGTATGTTTTTTTTATTTCGTCTTTTTTGATAAAAAATTATACTTGATTGGATGAAAATTCATTTTCATTGCAGAAAATGAGACTGTTTTCGCTGAGGATGCAATTACTTAGTGGAAAATGTAGCTTTTTTGTTGTAAACTTGTTTTTTTATTTGTTTTGCTATTTAAAGTAGAAATTTTTTTTGCTTCAATCATGAACTGTTATAATTATTATTTAATTAACATTTTTTCGGTTAAAAATATTTTAAAACAATATAAAACCTTTTTTCTGTTCAAATCAATTTATAATAATTGCAAAAATAATAAGAAGCGAGATGAAGAAGTAGAACCGTCTGTAAAATTATTATTTTTTAAATCTAATGACAAATATTAAACTTAAATCATTAGCTGATTCCAAATTTGTTATTAAAAGTGAAAAATTCAAAGCAGCTAATGCCAAATGGGAACAGACTTAAAAAATATGGTGGACAGATTCATAAAAGAAATTTGGTATTTGCATACAAAATTAATATTAAAGGTTTTTCAGATCGCTGATTACTAATTTCATTTTAAAAACGCAAAATCAAAAATGGTGGCCATTTTTACTTAAAAAAACAATGGCATTTGCATATAAATCGTTTATCAGAGGTTTTTGGCTGAGATAATTATAGATTTCACATAAAAAAAGTTTAATTAAAAATGGCGAACTATTTTAAGAAAGATTTTGTAATAAAGATATCAAATTTAAAATGTTGGACCCGAAACATTGGATCATTCATCCAAAGAAACCGTACAATTATTACTATGATTTTTTAAAGAAATTTTTTAAAGAAAAATAAGAAAACGAGGAAAATTTGGTTATGTTGACTCATGTCCTGGAATCTTTTCTTTCCCCCCGATTTTCTTCGGAGATGGCCTAAATTAAAACTTTTAAGATTGAAGAAGTCAGGTAAAGAATAAAATTAATTATTTTGGTTTTCTTTTTCTGTTATCAGTAATTAAAAAATACGAAAAGAAGGTAATTTTGGTTATTTAGACTTCTATATTAGATGTTTTTTATTTAGTCTGATTTCCTTCTGGGATAGCTCAGATGGAAGCATATAATTTAAGAAAAAAGTAAAATTTTCTATGTTAGATTTTTCTTTTTTTATATTAGTGGTTAAAAATAAGAAAAATAAAAAATGAGCAAAATTTGGCTTATTTTCGTTTATAATTTAAATGTGCGGTAGAAAAAGATAAATTCCCTAAAACTTTTGTAAAAATTTGTCAGTTCGAATGCATAATCTAGTTCTATAACGGGTAACGCTGGGTAAATTTTGGCTAGTTATAAATAATTTTTGTTCACCTTATATCGATTTTCCGCCTGGATAGAAATAGAGTAAATTTCGTGTAGGCTATATTATTTCAATCGACAAAAGCCGAACTTAAAAGTGCTTCTTTGTTCAAATAAATTTAAAAATAAAAAGTTTCTTTAAATTTAAAAAACTTTAAACGAATTTACATATGTAGCATTTGTTTAAATAGAACTCAAACTCTAAAAAAGCGTATTGCGAAAGGCACTTTATAAAGGTAAGAACATATACTCTCAGCAAATGCAGTCATGCAGTCTGGGTACTAAAATTCCTCTTCCCAAGTAGAAAAAGTTTGGTCGAATAAGACACGTTCCGTTGAATAGAAGCCGCCGTTTTTTGCAAGTCTCGTATTATACGTACACATTCGCATTGCTTATTGGGAAACGTGTAAATTAGAAAAGCATTTTAACTGCACAAATATAGTATCTCTAAGACAGATTTTAGTTTCGATCTTAAGATTTTTTACCAGTCATAGGTACGATTGTAAATGCGACGAGTTTAATTGGGAAGAGCACTAGGCCCGAAATCTGAAGACTTGGGTTCGGATCCCAGTGAAAATTTGAAACAATTTTTTCACAGATTAGAAAATATAGTAATACTTTGAAAATATGAATACATACCAGGAGACCAAAAAAATATTGGCAATAATAACTACCAGTCGCTGGCAAAAAAAAACTATAAGATCAAAATTTTTATGCTTGTATGCAAGTATAAAAATGATGAATTTCTTCTGGGGCCATACTTAAATTACGTAACGGATTATAGGCCCAAAAGCAAAAAAATGTCTGTTATACTACAAAAGCTGACTTTTTAACAAAACACTTGAATTTTCAACAAAATAATTAAATTTTTAACATACGCTACCGTCGGAAATTATGAGATCGATTGACGCAAGCACTATTAAAAATTACTGCTGGCTTTGAACCACGATAACTCATCGAAAAAAATGATAGGGCATTTAAAAAAAAAACAGTTAGAAAGCCAATGAAATTTCACGTCTAGTAATGTAAAACAGATTTTATTTTGATCTGCTGAAGAGAATACAGCACGTGATAAGTTTTTTAAAAAAAGTCTACGTTTTCTAAAATTTTGCAAACTCGACTTCAACTTTTATCTTGACCCAGGAATATTGTTGCAAAAATCTGAAAATTATATGACAAAAAGCCTGAAATTTTGTCTTTAATTTAAGCCAAAGAAACTTGAAGAATCTTCATCAGTTCCCGAGATACGATTAAAAATGTTCAGTCGTACCTAAGTTGAGTTTTAGTCGACGATCACGTTTCTCGGCCGGTTTGCTGCTCGCCTCCTTCGTTGAGGCAGGACCAAACAGGCCACGCACAGAGGTGGTGCTTGATTGGGGCTCTCTTATACTTTTGATTCTGCTCATCAGTAATTTTTATTTCAAATGATTGTCAATTTTTTAATATATTCATTGTTTTTTAAAAAATATTTACAATTATTTCAATTCAGAGTTATTCCCATATTAAATAATAAAAAAATGATGAAGTTTTTTTTATTTCTTAAAAATTTGTTCAACTAGAATATTAATAAAAATGTAGATATATTGTTACGAGAGTAAACTGTTTTTCAAACGAATTAGATTAGATAAGATTTTAACAAAACACTTGTATTCAATAATAAAAATAACTAAATTTTTAGTCAAATATTAGAATTTTTTAACCAAAACAAACATTTAAGCGAAAAATCTAGAAAAAGACGGAATTTCTTGAAAACATGAGAAAAAAAGATATTATTAAAAAATAGGAAAACAAGAGAATATGGGAAAGAAATCCTATTTATGTCCGGTTTTGGGTATGCTCCTAAATGGCCTTGACTTAATGCGAACAAAACATTCGCTTGCTCAGAATGTAAACATTCAACCGCCTCTCGACCCCGCGGGCCCCGAAACCGTTGCGACAGCAATTCCCAGAACGGCTTAAATATGAGAGACTTAAATGGGATTCCAAGTGAATTTTTTCCATAGAGCGAGAACTATAATAATGATAGAAAAGAGTAGAAAACTATAGAATCGTCTAAAAGATGAATAGGATACAAATTACACAGGCCTGCAAATAATGGGGTCATGTCAGTTGTTGGAAAGTGAAGGGTTATTTCCGAGGTAATTTTTTACGTAGAATCCGAATCCGGTGTCAGAATTGGCCCATTACGTCAGGATTGTAAGATATTTGAGGTTATGTACCAAAAAAATAACTTTTTTGGCTACATTTGAGGTTATGTACAGAAGACACCAAATTTTTTGAGATTTTTCCTTTAGTTGTATCATATAGTTGTGCTTTTTCTATTTAATTTGAGACTTGCAGAGTTCAATTACCATTTTTCTTTACCAAGTTACGCCATTTGAAATTACGAGGTATGTCCCATTATGCCTTGAGCATTTGCTTTAAATACTTAGAGGCAGACATTTTCTACTGGGTGTTTTCTCTTCAAAATATGTACTACGGGGTGTTTGGGGTTTTTGATTACGAATCTGAAGTCGAGATATTAAAATTTTCCAATTCAAGATGGCGGATTCAAAATCGCATATAAAAATTTTGAAAAAACATTGACAATTTTTAAACATGTTTTCAGTTTCTGCTATCTAATAACTTATGTTAATATATAAATGTTATATAGTAGTTTATATTTATACAGGTTTAATGACTATTGAATTTGATCTTGAGCTTGACCTTCAAGGGCATTTCAAGGTCAACGTTTTTTTTACATTTAGCGTTACCCAGGAAAAACAACGTGGACGTAGTAAAATATGTTTCCTTCGGGGTGCTAATTCGTTATCAGCAACCCCGAACACCCCCAAGTACAAATTTTCAAGAGAAAACACCCAGTAGAAAATGTCTGCCTCAAAGTATTTAAAGCAATAGCTCAAGACATAATGGGACATATCTCGTAATTTCTAATTGGCGTAACTTGGTAAAGAAAAATGGTAATTCAACTCTGTGACTCTCAAATTGAAGAGAAAAAGCAGGACTATATGAAACAACTAAAGAAAAAATCCCAAACAATGTTGTGTCTTCTGTACATAACCTCAAAAGTTTTCGGATTCTATGTAAAAAAATATTTCGGAAATGACCTTCCACTCTCCAACAACAAAACCATGTTTTAGGTCACGAGTTATGACCTTGAAACTTGGACCATTTCCATTCGGAAGGCTCTGTATATAATGGAAAATCTACGCCATGCAGAAATTCGGACTCGGTTTTGGTAGGGTGCTAGTTATTTTTCCCTAACTTTATAAGGGCTCTGGTCGGGAAATCTGGAAAGGACCCGACAAGGAGGTCACAATTTGTAAAAAAGGCACCAGCCTAGACTTTCTGAGCAGATTCGAGCGAGGGTGCCTTTCTATTGCCCGACTAAACAGTAAGGTCCCTTCTAGATACTTGCTCTATTTCCCTATTAATTCCTAATTTGATTATAGGTTATTTGCAGGTTATTTATAGGTTTTTATAAGATAAATATAGTTTATTTAATATTTTTGAATCGCATTGCAGGACTCTAATTGCAACAAAGCCTATACATTATTTTTACACCATGTAACTAAACTTTTATATACTTCTACGCTTCTATTCTCTTCTGCGTAACTCACGCTTCGAACATTTATTATCTTTAGGATAAATTATCTTCACGAGTGTCACCCTGAACATTCATAACCTCACTTTCGCCTTCTGCATTGTCACTTTCGTCCCCTACTGTCGATTGCTCAGTGCCTAACTTTTTTTTTTATTCGGTGACTTTCGCTCCTTATTTGGTTTAACGCCCTTTTTCTTTCCATGATTCCGTGAATAATAATAAAATAACCAATAATAAAATACTTAAAGTCAACAACATCACAAAGCTTCAAAGTTTTGGAGCATAATGCTATGAAATATTGGCTGCATTGGTAAAGACACGGTACTGCGATATTGACAAATTTAGAGAAAAAAATTTCAGAAATTTTAATTAGATTACAATATAAATCAAAAATCCTATTTAACACCAATCATCAAATTGATGAAAACTCCAGTAAAAAACAAGAATCCAGCGACCAAATTTGGACCCCACCGAACAATCAAACAAAAAAAATTGTTCCAATTGTAATCTCAAAAAAATCCCTGTTAAAAACAAAAATTTCAGACTTCATGACTTCTTAATACTAGGATAGAGGAGCACAAGAGTGATGTTCGTTTAGTACGCTGTTATAAGAGCGTTCTTACCAGGTTTGCAAGGGAATTTGTTGAAGTTTATCATGAATTTGATTGGGATAATGTGAAAATTTTGCATTGTGAGAGTAATGAGAGAAAGAGAGAATTCATGGAAATGCTTTATATTAAAAAACAAAAATAGTGCTGTATGAGTGCCGAAACGTTAGTAATGTCATTTTATTTTTTATTTTCAATGTTCTTTTTTTGTGATTTGATAATATTGATAAAAAAAAGACGAATAAAAGAAAAAGAGAGGGAAGGGGATGTGGTTGGTTGCCTTCTCATTTTTCTTTCCTCTTTTTTCTTTTTGACAATTTTTTTTGTTTGATTGTCTACCAACTCTACCAACCCCTGACAAAAGCTTGCATAACATTTTCTAGTCAAGTTACCCTTCAAACCACCCGATTAATTTCCTGTTTACAGTAGGGAATATTAGGACATTTTCTACATGGGATTGCGACCGTATTTGAGCATTTTGGTGGCATATATGCATTTATAGTTCATTATAAGTTGACTTATTTCTCCCTTTTGTTAAAAACAATGAATTTTTCAATAATTGTTTAAATAATACGCTTCTCTATCAATTTTGTGCATATTTAAGGTATTTTCTTTATGAATACACGGATAGAATATATGTTGTCCGAATCAAATGAAAAAAATATACAAAATAACTGGTTTTAGATTGTTTACATATTATTTAAAAAATGTTATTTAAGGGGTTAGTTTTATAACATTGTATTGTTTCATGTTAAGAATGCCAAAAATTAAAAATTAATCATCGTAAAGAAAGCAATTATTGGTAATCGTGTATAATAAAAGAATATGAATTGACTAATTGATGAACTAATAAGTGACTGAGTATCAAAAGATAGTCTATATCTAAGAAACTTGAAAGTTGTAATTTATTTATTTACATATTCTTTTAATTTCAAAAAATAACAAGAATTCTTTTCTCTGCGATGATTAGTTTATTAATTTTTAGCACTCTGAACATAAAATAATAAAACATTATAAAACGAATCCTCTTAATAACATTCTTTTTAAATAATAAATGAGCAATGTAAAACCAGTTAATTTGTAAATTTTTTTCATTTAGTTTCGACAACAGATATTCTGGAAGTTATTTTCTCAAATTAAATACATTAAATATGCATACAATTGATAGGGTGAAGAGTATTATTTTAACTATGGTTGAATAATTGATTATTTAAAAAAAAAAAAAGAAAAAAAGTGCACTTTCAATGAACTACAAATGAATGTATACCTCCAAAATGCTCAAATACGGTCACAGTATATGTTCCAGTGCATGCAGAGCCTTCCGCATGGAAAGGTTCAAAGTTTCACGGTCATAACTCGTGACCGTGAAACCGTCAAAATTTAGCAGTTTTAAAAAACCTTTTTTGTTTACACATAGCTCAAAGTACCAAAAAAATTATGTTTTTTTAAAGAGCCTTAACTCTTGATCTATGAAGACGAGACGATTATATTATAGATTTACGTATTATTTCTTGCACTAAAACTTTTTATATCGCACCACTTACGTAGCTTCACCGAGAAGCTAAGTATTTTGAAAAAAAATTGAACATCAGTAATTTGCCCTGAAAAATAAATCAAAAGTATTCAACTTTGTGAGGCCATAACTTATAACCTATTAGGGCTAGGTCATTGCAATTTTTTTTTAAATTACTTGAAATTGCGTCTACTTTAATTGAAGTTTCGAACATTTTTTTTGTAAAATTAACAGGTTCGAAAGTACATATACAAGCTTCAGAATTGGATTTTTCGCCTCTTTTTTTTCAAAAAAATCCGGGTCCTTTGGAGGACCATAACTCAGCACCTAACGAAGATAGGAGGTTTTTTGTTTCTATATTTTTCAGAATTTCCTTTAGTTTAATTTTGGTGTCGAACATTTTGCCCTAAATTTCAATGGGAGAAGGGTTCAATGGGTGAAAAGAATAGTATCGTGGAAATGAAAAAAAAAAATGAAAGTAAAACAGAATAGAAACGGATAGATTTCTTAAAAAGTAGAATAGAATAAAGTGTGAAAAACGGGTAACAAATGATAGACTCGTTGGAAAGAAAAATAGGATAAAAATGATAGCTGGAACAGAAAATGATATATCATTATCTATTATGCTTTTATATCCCTCTGTAATAAAACGTAAACACTCGTATATTTAAAGTGGGGTTTACAGTGTTATTATGGTGATCTAATATGATTTTTTGAATGGTTAACTTTTTATGGAACTGTGAGAACTTGAAAAACTGGGGAACGCTTCCCCTTCCCTACCTCTCCTTCAATTCTCCCACTGACTAACTCTTTCAATCCCTGCTCCTCTCTATCTCTCCTTCGCTTCTTTCACTTCTCATCCCCCCCCTCTATTTCTCTCTTTCTTTCGCACGTTGTCTTTCTCGCGCCTTCTTTCTTTCTCTGTATCCTTCGCTCTTATACTCACACTGAGACTCTGACAGTATTAACCATGCATAGCAACATGCGCTCTTCTTGAAGGTCGTTTTAGTATACGTTCGTGAATTGATTTGCGGTTTTGTGTGTAATTACTGAAGTGTTATGGACTATTATATTTTAAAATTACTATTATAATATTAACTAATTTTGAAATTAAACAATTATACATATAACAATTCCTTGTTTTTTCACACAATACAATACAATTGAACCTCTCCGGATTAAAAGGGGATATGCGTGGATTCAGCCTGAGAATTATTGTCCAGAAAGTCAATTTTTAAAATCGTTCAAATGTTAATTTCAAGGACTGGTAATTGTAGAGAATTTTAAGGCACATCGTTTTTCCTTTAAAAAATATTTATAGGTTTTACAGTTTTTGAAGTAATTAATAAAAACTAGATTTTTCGAAAACAAAAAATGTCAATCTTTTTTCACTTCAATTCGCGCTAACTCAGTCAATTTCCAGAATTTTTCAATATAATTAATATTAAATTACATTTTCAAGTCTTTTGAAACTAGCTAAAGAAGAAAAACGTAAATATTTAAATAAACAAAAAAGTTGGTAGTTTTGTTGTGAGGCTTTGCAAAAATCATGATTTTCAACCTTCAAGCGCTTCGTTTATCGAGCGAATTTCAAGCAACGCAAAACTTTCAGTGGCAAAGTTGATTATTAAGGTTCAAAGATGTTTTCTGGAAATTTTCAGATCAATTGCTTTAATGGAAATCTTGACGCTGCTGCCGTATACACGTGCCTCCTGGGTTTTGAACGTGTTGTAGCGGACGTGAAGATCAAGTCGGATACCAAAACAAAAATAATAACCGTTTGTAGTTTTCTTCTAAAATATTCTATAAATTAAGCAAAGAAGCAGTGAATGTATTATTTCTTAGAGTACCTGCAAAATTATTATTTTTGAAACAGGTTTATTTTAGTTAATTCCCTACTAATTTAAGAAAGATGGAAGAGTGGATGTTTATGACTATAAAACTTACAAATTTTTGCAAAATGAAAAAAGATGCGCCCTAAAATTCTCTGCAAGAATCAGTTTTTGAAATTGAAATTTGTACGTATTTTAATATTGACTTTCAGGACAATCCTTCTCAGGCTGAATCCACGCGTATCCCCTTTTGATCCGGAGAGGTTCCATTTTAATATATTATTC
>JAAAKG020147943.1:0-10354 GCA_010014905.2 Druon quercuslanigerum
CGTCGAAAAGTTGAAGAGGGCAGCACCTCGATATATAAGAAAATGTAGTTAGATATATATATCGGTCGTCCCCACCATCGGCCCATGCCGTATCTAGGTCCTAATATCTTTGGTACTACCCGTTCGCTCTAACCCTGTTTGATACAAATAAAAGCTTTTTCTGTAAAGTCGATTTCTCACTGAATTCTAATAATTGCAGCTATTTTCATTAAAAATTCGGTGCAAAAATTTGTCACATTAATTTAGTCAGTTGTATTAAAAACAAAATAACCACGGTGGACATGAACCTACGTTTTAACCTATGTTTAAGTATAGTTCTAAACCAACCCCATGGTACTCTGAAATGAAAGTGACGGAAATGTTGACTAAGACCGAGTATGGCGCTGACTGTACTTTAGGACAACAAAAATTCAAATGCATGCGGAAAGTGTTATAAATGTAAGATTTTGTACTTTTTTAATTATAAAAACTGGCTTTTTTAATTTTTATTTGCTTTAGAATTAGGTTTTAAGACTTTTAGACTAAAAATTTATGAAGGTTTTTTGTAATCAACAAAATAATGTTATATAAGTGTGTTGTTTTTGGATGCAATTCTGGTTACGCGAATTGCTCTGAAAAAGTGCAAGTTTACACCGTACTAAATGATAATAAAATAATAAAAAACTGACAAAAAGCTATTTCGAGAGCTAATTTTGAACTACAGGCAGCTCATGTAATTTGTGCAAAGCATTCCGGTATTTTTAATTTAATTATTTTTCAACTTTTTCAATTAATATTATTAAAAAATTTATTAAAGTGCTATCAAAAAATTTAAAAACAGTTTTAGTTTCTTACAATTATTATTAAACATCGCAATCTTTTTTGTTTACTTTGAAATTAATTGACAAGAAAGTGTTATACTATAAGAAAAATTTTGTATTTCAGTAAAAATGTCATCGAAAATATGCAGTTAAACTGTTGTTTTTTTCTGTAAAAAAAGAAATTACTGATAGCATATGAATTTTTAATTAATATTAAGAAAACAAAAAAAACAGTTTAATTCACTACAATTGTTTTTAAAGATCGTAATCTTTTTTGTTTACTTTGAATTTTTTTATTTTAACGAAATATTGAGTAAAAAATATGCCAGTAAACTGTTGTTTTCTTCTGTAAAAAAACGCAAACTATTGGTAATATGAATTTTCAAACAATAATTATAAAATTATTTATTAAAGGGCTATCAAAAAATTTGAAAAGAGTTTAAATTCATTATAGTTGTTTCTAAGGATCGCAAACTTTTCTGTTTACTTTGAAAATAGTCGACAAAAAAGTGTAGTAAATTATTATTAGAACAGTTGCAGTAGAGAACTAGATAACCAAAAAAAAAATCGGAATTTTTCAGGAGAGCCGAATAGCCTTCTGTAAAATCGAAATCACCATTTAAAGATAAAACAAAAATTTTCTTTCGAGGAAATAAAAAATGCTATTTTTAGTTTTATCAAAAAATAAAAAATAATTCATTAAAAAAAATTAACCAATTTCGATATTTACATCAATTTTTATATCAATTTCTATATATTATTATCAATATTTTAAGAAATCGGAGGTTCTAACATATCGGTTTTTGGAAATAATTTTTGGATAACGATTGAAAATCTGTTTTTTTGATTTTTAAAAATATATAAAAACTTTCTGCCGAGATTTAAGGTGGCTGAATAAGAATTTTAAAAAATTCGTAAAAAAAAATTGTTTTCCGGGAAAATAAAGATTTAGTGTGACGGTAAATTAATTTTATAAACGGCTTAAAGCGAAACAAAGTTTTTCGCCGTTCAAAGAAGTAATATTTTCAATTAAAACCTTTCAAATTGGAATAATAAAATATTTTTAGTGTTTAAATTTAAAAAACAAGATTGTGAAATTTCTCAATAAATAATTAAACTATTCAAAAATCGCGCATTTAAACTATTATTTGAAATTCATTTTAATTTGACATAAAATACATATCGTATAGTATCAAGTACGATTAAAAGTTACAAACTGCAGAATTTTAAATATTGTGAGAAAGATTGTAAATCGTCCAAATTAAATTATTTTACACACTTCAAAAATGTCTCCTACTTGGAAACTTTCAAAATTGATAAATTAAGATTTCCATAGTTAAAAATTAGAATATTTCAAAGTTTGTTTAAAAATCTTTAGGATTTCCAAAATTAGGATCTATAAACTAAGTCATTAAAAATAGTTAATTATCAAATTATACATTACAATCAATCATTTTAAATAATAATCATTTTAAATTTAAGTAGAATTTATTCTATCGTAAATATCATACACAATTTTCTAATTGAATTTCTTATAATTCCTCATTTCATTTTCAGTTTAAAAATCTATTTCCAGAGGAGACATTTATTTATCGGATTCATAGGATTATTTTTGGAACATGCAAAAGCTCTGGAGAATTCTTTCATATTCGATACAGCTCCATTAACCCTATGTGGTTCTATAGAATGTTCATCTCTCTTTAACCAAATTTCTGTAACTTCTGGCGTAGCAGTATAGCAAAGCGACTAATTAAAAACAAATAATGGAAATTTATTGATCATCCTGAAATATTGCATTTTTACCTGATATAATTTTTAAGAAAATAACTTACTGCAGCAAAAGAAAGAAAAAATAATTGTTCTCCATTAAAACCTTCTAATCCAGGTAACCTTGTATCCGTAGTTCCTTCCTTTTTCATCCTCTTTTTATAAGCTTCAAAAGCGGATATTAATCCCGCTGAATCCGCAATATTTTCATTTTGGGTAAGTGTTCCATTTATCTATGAATGTTTAAAAAATATAATTTTTTTTCGAAATTCATATTTAGTATTGAATTTACTACGCTAATTTCTATATATTTAAAATATTACACTAAGTACCCCATAATTATCGAACTGATCAACAAAGCATTTCACATTCTTTTCATATTTCTCTATCAATATTTCAGACAACCAGGAGAGTTTATTTCCATCCTTATCGTATTTTCGACCTAAAACAAATTTTATTTTATTTCAGGCCTTACTTCTATTTCTCTTGATTTATTTTGTGTGCATTATTATTGTACCTTCGTTATCAAATCCGTGAGAAATTTCGTGTGCGATTGTAAATCCCAGATAGCCATACTTTAATGCTCTGTAAAAAAATTCCTAAATTTAAAAAATGAACCGGATATTATTTATTTGTTTTAAGTTTCTTACACTGGCATTGTGGAATCGAAAAGAGGAACAAGAAGTTCAGCGGCCGGGATAGCTAAATTGAAAATATCTATTATGAGGCGTTATTTCTGTAATGAAAATTAAAAAAAATACTATTATAAATTTTAACTTACTTAAACTATTGTCCGCTTCATTATAAAATGCATTGAGAATCGTAGGAGATGCTACGAATCTGATAAAAATATTTTGTATATAAAAAAAATGTTCAACATAAATGATACAAAAATTGAACAATGTAGAAAAATCCTTACAGGTCCTTATCAACAGGCTCTCTAAATTCTCTCCAAAATTCTTCACTGTCGTATTTTAATATATTCATCACGTTTTCAAAATAATCTGGTCCTACCTTGAGCTGAAATCAGATACAATTAAACATTTTTTTAAGTACTTCAGCCTAAACAAAACTAAGATAATATTTTCTTTAAAGTAGCTTTCTTACACCATCATACATATGATCCAAATATGTTTTGTTTTTATAATAATCAGGATATCCAATATGAAATTTCATTAACTGGAGTTTTTCCTTTATCAAAAGTTTAGCCTCTTCGTCAATCCAGCTTGCTGATATTTCTTGTGCCACTTGATTTCGTACTTCTTCAGCAATTTCCATTGCCTAAAAAAGAAATCTTTTTGTAAAATTAATAACAATTGGTTTTCAAGAGTAGCCTTATTTTTATTAATTTAAATAATATTAATATTGATTAGGGAAATCATTTTCAAAAACTCACAGTTTCCTCTAAATCATCTGGAAAATAATCTTTAACAAATGCTTGAGAGGTACCAGTGTTAAAATAAAGACCATTCATGTGAGCAATACAATATTCCCACCTGAGAAATTAGACAATTATTGTTTTTAAAAAATGTTGAAAATATAGAAAAATGTAAGAATTTATGAAAACCTCTCCATGTAATCTTCAATATCCATGTGCCAACTTCTGTCCTCTTTGTCCAGATACGTCAAAGCATCTCTGAAGAATAACCAATGAATATAGTTGACTATCCATAATTAAATAAATAAAAATATTAATGAAATTAAATTATAACATTAATAATAAAAATATTTATGCCAGTATTTACCAATCGTTCGATCTGAAGTTTCTTTAAGAACATCAACCAATTTCTCAAAATATGAAATTCTAAAAACTATCATTTTTTCCGAACCATCAATTTCTGTTCCAGAGTTTATCAAGAGAGCGCGAATCATTTCCAACCAATCGATCTGAAATTTAAAATATTGTGAAATCGATAATATTAAGTGCATTATTGAAATTATTATTTAAAAAAATGAAATCATTTTTTTGACCTTTGCAGTAGAATTTCCAGGTTCAAGACTATCGTAGAACTTTTGAAATTCTTCAATAGTCGTAACATTTTCCTCTTTACTTGATATTGCACTATTAATCTAAATAAATAATAACCAAGTGAATCAAATAATAGTCACAGAAATATTTGATATATTATTTAAAAATGAAAGGAATTATTTTAACCTGAAAAGTTACATTACGCAACGCTCTTTCAAAATCTAACATTTCTTTAACTTGGTGCGTAATATTTTCAATATTGCCTCCCACTGAATTTCCATAATTTTGTATTATCTTTATGAAAAAATCTTCTTCCATTTGATCATAATCTTCATATTCTTCGTTTGTGTCATCATCTTCATCTTTTTGCTCATCTCCATCATCAGTGTCATCATCATCGTAATAATAATAATCATACAAATCATCATCATCATCATGTACCTCTTGATCGTCATAACTCCAATTTATTTGTATTCCATCGAACTGGTCAAACTAAATTTTGAATAAATTATTTTATATTCCACTAACCAAATTAATTATTAATAATTTTATTCAATTTTAAATTGAAAAAATGCTCTAATTTTATATTTACCATTAGAATCTTAACTTCAGTATTATTAGGATTCAAATGCTGATGAATAGTAAATAGGCTATATTTGCCAGTCAGGCCAGCATAATATTTGGCTACTCTTTGCCAGTGAAATTGTTCCTCATTCCATTCTGAAAAATTCATTAACAGTGGCCATCCACCTACATTTTCTACAAACTTTAACACTGGCTCGTATCTCTTGCTTCGTATTCTTTCTGGATTCAAAGATATTTTGTTGGTATAAATATAAATATGGGAGGCTCTTGTAAAATATTTAATTTAGATGATAATAAATATTTTTTTTAACCTTGGTCAGTGCATGCTTTGTACCACTCTTTTTCCAAAGATAATGCCTTACTGTCATTCTGATTTGGAATTTCTTCCAAAATGTCTACAACATTAAATTTTTATATTATTATCAATGCATTGCCAATTATGGCATTTCACTTAGAACTAATACCTACCTCGTAAAATTTTTTGAATACGATCGTCAATTTCTGTGTCTATATTACAAAATGGACGACTTTCAGAAACTGGACATGTAGTAGACCACGATCCACATACAAATTCGTAAAAATTTTCACATGGATCCACCATTTGGTTCATTCCCGATAAAAGAAAGTTAGCTACGTAATAATAAATAATTTACTTATTATTTTATAAATTAGAAAATATTTCATTACCAATTTGTAATAGATAATATAAAATACATACCGAAATCGGTGCATTTTTCATTCTCACAAAAAGTAAGATTCACCACAGAAGACAATCTAAAAACAGTTGTTTAATTTTTAATTAAAATGTTTAATTTAATGTTTTTATTTAAATTACTCACAATAAAATATCACTTAACATGATACCGTCTGATTGGAAACGAAAACGTGAACAATGTGAGAAGCTTCGTGAGATTCTCCCATTCTCATCATATATGATGATGGGTTTAGTCATTATGTACCTAAATTTCTACTGTCCATCCGCGTAACACATACAGCCATATTTAATATGTCAGTGACATTAGTAAACATGCAATTTATCAGCGCCACCAAGTGGAGCGTTTTCGAATTTTTGGTTACATAATAATAATATACGTATACAGAATGCATCCGTAGTATCTCCAGTTTTGTGAGTGACGCACCTTGTCAGTACTATGTGATTTTCTTCATACTCATCCTGCATGATGCATAATATTTCTTTACAGTATGCTCACGTTTTCCAAGACGTTAAATTTAGTAATTTTTCATATCTATCAGATAGTTACACAAATTTAATTAAAATACAAAAATTTAACATTCATTTAAAAATAATGTTTAATGAAAGTATATGTCTCTCTCGAATATTTTCTTATGTTCTGACATAGATATTTTTTTTGGTTCAAAGAACACATTTTTACTCGGGCTTTAAAGGAATACATTTTCTATACTGTATAGTTTCAGTTCCCAGCTCCTCATTAGTTTTTGTGACAACCAGACCACCTATTTATTATTAATTATTCGTTTGTTTAGTTTATTAGGAATGTCTAAATCCTGGCAATCTCAACTCTATATTTTTTCTTCCGTAATTTTGTTAGTAGAGGCTGCAAAAATTAAATTACATCCTGTGTTGAGTATGAAATGTGATTTAATTCAGACAAATTTTTGGTAAAATCGATCAAATATTACACCTGTCAAAAGATAAGGTTAATACAGCAAATTTTTTAATCCTAATTCTAGAGGAAACCAGTTAAACAAATGAACACAACTGCAAAATAATTTACTAAAACTATAATGCACGGATAAAATAAATCAAATTTTTTGATTTAAAATAACTAGTACTGTCAAAAGAGACGAAAAATTGTGGCTTTTAATTCTGGTAATATACATTTTTTTTTTAATACAGCAGAGGTGCTGTATATATTCCATCGTTCAAATTTATACATATAATATTATTTATCTTTATTATTAATTTTATTTCCCTTATATAAATTAAAATTATCAATAAACAATAAGAGTTTTTCAGTATTATCATTTTTTATTTGTTCAGAATATAAAGGATTTGAATTTCTATCCTCATAAACTTACACAATGAGATTAACAATAATTTGAAAAGTAAATGTCATTTTTGTTATATTTATAAGATATTTTATGGTTCGTAATGAAAACAATAGATCTATAATACAGTGCCATTTCTAAAATAACATTTTTACTAATATTTATATTCAAATGTAATTAGATAATTTTCAAAGTAACATTTCTTTCAAGTCTATTCGAAAAATTTCACTCAAAATTCAAGTGTCATTTTAGCGGAAAACAACATATTTTTAACGCGGTTTATAAAATTTCTGAGTGCGGAAAAGTGATGTATAGTGTAAAATAGTTTCTATAACTTTTCCGCCTGCGTCAGATTATTAAAATTTTTTTAAAATAATTTTTTAATATCTCTCAAACTTTTTTGTTAACTTACGTAATTTTTTCTAAGATATAGTGTATCCGAAATACAAAGTAATAAATTACTTACGCTGGTTGAAGGCTGTACTACTTTATAAAAAAATTATTATTTTACTTGAAAATTACACGGTTTGGTTGTAAATTAATTCCTTTGTTGAAAATATTTGTTAAAAGTTTATATTTTTGGGTTTGAAAATTATATTATTTTGGTAGAAAATTCAAAAATTTGTTTAAAATATTTTTTCTTTTTTTCATGAATTATCTTACTTGGTTTAAAATTCATCAGTTTTGGTAGAAATTTGATATTTTTTAGTTACAAGTTGAACTGTTTACGTGAAAATTCTTTTTGTTTTTATAATGAATTAAATTGTTTTTAAATTATAATTAAAACATTTTTTGGTCGAAATATCAACTATTATATTTTTTGACAAGAATTCATCTTTTTTGATAGAAAATTAGTCTCTATTATTTTATAATAATAATTTTTTACAAAATTGAATTATTGAGTGAACCAAAAAAAGATGAATTCTTATCAAAACATATAATAGATAATATTTTAACCAAAAAAGATTTTAATTGCAAAGTTAAAGCAGTTCAATTAATTAAAAAAACAACGAATTTCAAATAAAAATGTGTAAGCCTCAACCTAAATAGATTAATCTTCAACCAAACAATTGCATTTTTACTCAAGAAAGATGAAATTTATAATTAAAAAGATAAATTTTCGAACCAAAAATGCGATTTTTTAACAAAACAGTTGCATTTTTTACCGAATTGGATGACTTTTTAACAAAACTATTTAATTTTCAAAAAATAAATTATTTTTTAAAGAAAATAATTAAATTTTAAACCAAATACTATAATTTCTGATCAAAAATAAATAAAATTGTTTAAACACTTTTTACAATTTATGTACTAATTACAATTTTGATTTCCTTTTTATTTAAAAATTGATGTTTTTTAGTTTAAAATTCAAATATTTGGTTGCAAATTACATTTTCTATTAATAATTCATATTTTCAAATTGAAAATTCTACTTTTTTGTAGAAAATTCGTCTTTTGGCTAAAAAATTCAACTATTTTGTTGAAAATGGAACTGTTTTTGGTTAAAATTTAGTCTGTATTGTTTCAAAATCTAATTATTCAACTATTTAAATAAATGGAACTGTTTGGTTAATAATTCATTTTGCTTGTTATTAAAAATTCCATTACTTGTTTCAAAAGGGAGCTATTCGGCTGAAATTTTAACTCTTTTGTTGAATATTTTTCTTACTGGAATGAAAATTCGCCCTTGAACATTGAAAATTTAACTGTTTTGTAAAAAAAAACTCATATTTTCGGCTTGAAAATTAAACTATATGATTCCAAATGCAACACTTTTTGAATAAGTTGATTCTCAATTGTTCAAAAATTTAATTGTTCGTTCAAGTGAAGCTGCTTTCTGAAAATTTGTATTTTTCGACTGCAAATTCATTTTTCTTTATTAAAAATTTAACTTCGTTTAGTAGAAAAGTTGCTGGTTAAAAAAATCGTCTTGAAAAAACTGCAAACAGCAAACAATTGAAAATTTGTCTCCTTTGCGTAAAGCTTTAACTTTTGGTGGAAAAATATTGTTTCCTGAGAAAAATTTAATTTATATACATATATATGAAATATTTGAAATATTTGTGAATGCCTTCTTTAATATTTGTTTGCGAAATCTTTTGTGTTATAGTTTGAAATCATCGTCATTTATGATTTAGAAAGTATTGTAATTGTTCAAAATTTGAAACCAAATATGTTTTTTTTTGTTTATCTTCGTGAAAAAAAATTTCTACGATCAGCATTACCAAACCTTATGAACGGGAGTAGTTAAAAGCAACAAAAAATGACATTGTTAAGTCGATTATCATAAACAAAATAAACTTAACAAATAGTCTATACTATAGATTCTTCGTTTGAAAAGTAAATTTTTGCGTTCAAATTACTTGCTTGTATCGAGAATACTCCATCATAAAAATTTGTGATCCAATATTTTTTATTAATTTTATAAACAAATTATACAAATAAATTCCTTGTGTGGACATTTATAAAGACAGAAGCAAATCATTTCTTGTCTTAATTTTTCTCATATTATATCGCCAGTGATTTTCAACGATGGAAAATTTAAATTTGATATTTGTTATTAATTTTATAAACAATTGTATAAATGAATGGCCACCGTGGATATTTAAAGGCCGAAAGAAATCGCTTTTCTCTTAAATTTCCTCAAATTATGTCACCACTGATATTTAGTAATAGAAAATTATCATTCGATATTTTTTATTAATTTCGTAAACAAATTATATAAACAAATAGCTAGTGTGGACATTTAAAGGCAAAAGAAAACTTTTTTCTTTCCTAATTTTCATTAAATTATGTCACCGATAGTGCTTGGTGACGGAATATTATTATGCAATATTTTTTTTATAGATTTTAAAAACAAATTATAAAAAAAAATGGCTAGTGTGGACATTTAAAGGCAGAAGAAATCTTTTTTTGCTATTGATTTTTATTAAATGATGTCGCCAGTGATGTTTAGTGATGGAAAATTATCATCCGATAATTTTTATAGATTTTATAAACGAATTATGGTAGAGTCCACGTCATTTTTAGAGCAAAGTGATATGGATGTCGATAGTAATATTTGATCTGAAAGTGACACTGAAATTTTAGAAGTAGAGAAAGAGAAAGCTCTTTACTCTTTGAATATTTGTTTACGAATTCTTAGAGAAAAAGAAATAAATTTTATTGAGCTAAAAACTAAGCAACAAAAGCAAGATGCCTC
>JAAAKG020147944.1:0-10353 GCA_010014905.2 Druon quercuslanigerum
ACTTTTTAATATCTACAGATGTTAACTTTGAAAATCTAGATTGCTGTCCTATAGTTAAACATAAAATATGTTAATCCCGAACATGTAGATGTTACATTTGAACATCCATTTTTCTCCGTGTATTAAACATTTGTTATTCTTATTTAGCTATCCCATATCTCGGGAGCAAGTTTTGATTTAAGTGAGAAATTAAAAATTAGAATTTTAATCGTTACCGAAAACCGTTTTATTACTCGGATTTGGTTCACTTTTTTAGGTAAAACCTTTTTCATCCTTAGTCAGAAACTCAATATCTCTGGAGTAAGTTTTTATTTTTTATTTAAACCGAAGACAACATTTCGGAAGTAGACTACTGTCTTGCGTTTCAATTGTCATTTCGCTTTCACGGAATGTTTTTTCGCTCCCTTGAAAATTGCGATTTGGTTGGTAAACTAGTCTTAACTCCCAGTATAAGACCCTCAGGTTATGTCGTTCCTAGAACTGATGGTCTCCGCAGTTTCGTGATAAGAAGAGCCGCGCGGCCGAAAGAGAGCATGTGCTCAATCAAGCGTCCGAATCCAACAGAAAATTTTCCCGCGGCCCTGCCTGTTTAAGTTTTGATTTCCCTCATTTAGGATCAAGACCAAGGCACGTCGTGTCCGAAACCGGTCTTATGACGCGATTTGAGTGTATTTCTTTACTGCCACCCTTCAATTATAGTGTGACGTGTCCAAAGAATAAAAATATGTTAAGAAGCATTAATTTACATATTTATTTAACTTATAAAACTTTTTGCTGTCATCTATTTGTCACCTATTTTTGACAAAATGTTCCTTATCACCTGTTTTAAGGAGAAAGACACTTTGTTAATGCTTTTTTGAGATTATCAATTTCCACTATATTTCCTCTAAAGTAGATAACTTTCTCTAATTGCACTTTCTTAAACGCAACTGAGCAACACTTTAGCTCAAGAGTAAACTTTTGTTTTGTCTTGAAATTGTGATTTCGATTTAACAGAATATTTTGCCGCTTTCTTGAAAATTTTCGACTAATTTAATTTAATTTAATTTAATTTCTAGGTTTTAAAATTCGGGATAGGGAAAACTAAAGGGGAGAACATCAGGGAACTTTTACAATTACCTTAACTTTTAACTTTCTTATTTGAAAATTTAACTATTCTACATAAAAATTGAACTATTTGTTGAAAATTTGTTTTTATAATACTTGTTTGATTTTTTTTACTGTAAAAGGGTGTCTGCTGGACCGAGAAACCGGAAAAACCGGGAATTTTATGAGACCATGAAACCCCGGGAAATGACAGTGAAATTATTTTTTGACCGAGAATTTTACAAATTTTTAGAAAGAAAGTCTGTCTCAGTTTGATTTCAACAGTTTTTTAAATAATCAGTTGAAGTTTGATCTTTTTCAATTATGATATCGTTCAGGTTTTAACGACTTAAAAAATTAAGAATTAGTAGCGTTTGTCATTGACAATTTTGGATAAAACCCCTTTTTAGTTGATCAAACAAATATAAATTATAATTATTTTCAAAATTAAACTATACATGAAAGATTAACCAGTGAATAATTATTGATTTTACAAGATGATTCGGAATCAGTTCAAAATTTAAGAATTTCCAGATTTTAACGTTAAAAATGGAACTGCTTCAATTGGAAAGTCTTAGTAATTAAACAAATGTAAACGCTTGATTTAAACATTATGAACGATTTTCAATTTTAAAATTATCTTTAAAATAATATATTACAAATTAAAGGCTTTCACTAAATTAAAAATATTGTTTAGCCTAAAATGTGAAAATTTGCAATTTTTTAATTAAAAAAATAAAAATTGCCTGATATTTAAAAATATTGTGTTGTCCATTTAAAATTAGTAATTGTAAATCAAATATTCGTAACTGATAAAAAACTAAATTTTGAATGGTACCATTTTTATTTTTCTACTTGCCAATTTTAATTTACAAGTAAAATAATTGTTGAATTTTGATGTATAATAAATATTGACCACCTACAATCCATAGAAAAAATCTCATAAGTTGAAGAGATATTTAGAAGGTCTTTAAAAATTCATAATTAATTTAAAATTCAGAATGATTTTTTATAATTTCAACAAAGTGTTTACTCATACCCACTGAATCCGCCTATTTGTATCAAATTTTCGATTCAAAGAGCCCACAACCTAATTTAACACCAAATATAGATTTTTACAGATTTCGAAAGATATTTAAAAGCTTTTTAAGGATTATGAAAGGCATTTTCTTATGATTCCTTGGAAAATATAAAATCACTTCTTATTTTGAAAAATTAATTTTAAGAGAGTATTTAAAAAGATTTGAAAATCTTTCCAAGATTGTTAAAAATGAATCTTATAATATGAATAAATGTAAAACAACATGCAGATGTTATGAAATTTTGAAGCTCTTTAACGATTTTAAAACTATTTAAAATTATAATAATGTAACTTTTAAGAAGTGTTCCATTTATAACGAAAATGTAATCGTTTATTTTTTAATATTTCTAGCCTAAAATTGCTTAAAAATGATTTGCACCATAGTTTTTATTACTTTACATGGAAAAAGTTTTAGCTTTAGAGTTATCCTTTTTTAATTTCATTGACCGTGAAAAATGTTTGCGAACCGGGAAATGACGGAGAATTTTTTATGTGATTAAAATGGCCACCCTGTGTAAATTTAACTATTATAGTTGAATATTCCATTTCTCTAGTTGGAAATTAATCTTTTTAATCAAAATTCAAATATTCAATTTTTGGTTGAAAATTGATCTTCTTGGTTAAAAATTTAACTATTTTACTGAAAACCCGTTTTTTGTTGTTGAAAATTTGTCTTTTTTAGTTAAAAATTCAACTATTTGTTCAAAAATGAATCTTTTTTTATAGAAATTCAGCTTTGTATTACCGAACTTTACACTAATAATAATAATATTAATAATAATAATATCTAACTTTTTTATAAATTTCACTAATCTCAAGAAAGCCTTTTTCATTCAAAATATTAATATGCTAAATATGTAGTGAATTTTAATTATATTGTTATAAAATAACAATTTCTTTCAATTATTATTTAAGTTCATGAATTTTTAAGAAATTCAAGAAATGATTAGTTATGTACTAAGTATTATTTATTTCTTTAATTATTCGATGGTGATAATATATTTAAGAATATTTTTAGTATTTCAATGGCTCTGAGAGATGAAAAATTATACCTTGAAAAATATTGAGAGATCTGGACAAACCCGGGATTAATTGAAGTGTTTCTCCCAAATGTTACGAAGTTTTAGTTAGAATTGATTCAAATTTTGCTTCTCACACATGCAATTATACAATCAAACTTTGATATCTTTCATATCTGTTAATTAAAACCGTTATCGATTCAATTTCAAAGAACCTTTTTATCTATAAAATTTGTAGCATTATTTTTATCTTATCAAACAATTGTAGAATCCAAGAAAAAAACTTAAGAACTGTCACGGAAAATAATACTATTTTTGAAAGGATTTTTTTTTTCAAACACAAAGAAAGTTTAGTTTTATTTAAATTTATTTTATAGATTTGGAAATATATAATTCTGTTATGGAAAAAAGAAAATTAAGTCAATTACAAATTGAAATTAAATTGAAAAATTTGAACATAAAAGTGATTTAAAAGAAAATTTTCTCAACTTCCATCTGAGAATGAAGTTGACTTGTCCGCAACATATTTGCCTTGTAGGCAAGTAAGTCTCTGTGATTAGCAATCGTCTGCAAAAGGATCTTGTGTGGACATTTTATACTCTCAGGACCGTATATCAATTCATAAAGGCCACATGAAAATAATCAAAAGAAAATTTCAGATAAGCAACATCGAAATTGAATATTCTTTCGTAACAATAATTCGTAAAATCGAGAAGCGTTGACTTAATAATATTAAACAGCAATACAATAATAATGTTTATTTATGGAACTAAACCCTGGGTTCAAAATTGTAAAATTTAGAATTACTAATTGTATGATTTTGAGTTCAAATTTGAATGAACAGGACAATGGTTGTAAAAATAGAAAATTACTGGGAAGTTTTTCCAGAATCAATTTTTTTTAAAAATGCTTTTGTTTACAATGCGCAATTAAACATTTTTTTACTTTAAAAATTATCCATTTTAGGTCTTTATTGGCATGCGTATGTTTTCAATTACAAAATTTTAAAATGCATTTTTCAATACATCCACAAATACAAATTAAAAGCGTATTAAAAATTTAACAAGAATTCATTTTACAAGACGATTCTGAATCTGCTAAAAAAAATCTGTAACGTTAAAAATGGAACTGTTTCAATTAGAGGAACAAATTTAAATGTCCAATTGAAAGTTTATAAACTATTTTTAATTCTGAAACAATTTCAAATTAATCGATTTTTTAATTTTTATGAAACGATTGTATTCAATTTCAAATTTTATTCTTATAGATTCTAAAGTATTCCGGTTTTAATCTATTAAATTTAAAATTTGATAATTAAAAAAAAGGTACATTTTTCAGAAACTTCTGACCCCCTCCCCCTGCATGGTACTGTTTCCATTGGTCTTAACATGGAGAATGATACTAAGGCAGACCCATAACGTATTTTGGTTGAAAATTACACTGCGTAATTGAAAATTAAACTTCTTTTTCAAAAATTAGTTTTACATATTATAATAGTTTTGGTTAAATATTCAATACCTAATTAAAAGTTCATTGTTTTGGTTTAAGATTGCTCTTTTTAAATTAAAATATTATTAACTTAAAACTACTCAAAATTAAACAAATTTAACTTTTAATTTAAAAAATGTTTCATTTTAAAATACATTTTAATCGTTCAAATTTATCGTAAGTTTATATTGTTTCACCAGAAATCATTGAACTGTTTAATTGATAAAAGTTTAAGATTTATAATTTTGCAGTTTAACGACATCTAATTTAAAGTTGATCAATCGAATTGTGTTAAAAATTTATATTTTATACATGTACATTATTGAGATTTTAAATTGAAATAATTTTAAGCTTCAATTTTAACAGTTCAAAATTCGGAAGAGTTCATCTGTGAGTGCTTTAATTTGCAGTTCAGTTTTTATTTGATTACTCAAATGAAAACATGTTCAGCTTTGGGAGCTGGAATTTTTCAATTTCAGTGGCCGTGTAAAATTTACTCCGACAGGGAAGTATCAGGAAATGGCCGAAAATTTTTCCCCCTGATGTAGTGATTCTTTCCCGAATTAATTTGACATGGAATGTATTGGGACCAATTATTAGCGAGACGGTCCTGTTCCGTAAGGCGTGAAACTTCTCAAGTACTCAGTACGAGTCTCGTTCTTCATTCGAAACACTTGTGTTTTAAAAGTAAAGAGAGAATCCGATACTTTTTTTGTCGACGAGTAAAATTAGAAATCACAAATTATTCGTTTGAAAATTCATTCTGAGAGATCAAGTGTCTATCGATTCCAATGTGAATGCAATAAATATTCATCATTGACTGTGTTTGGTGCCTAACTGCCTATACGCGCTGGAGACAAATGTCCGTTTGCAGAGTGATGAATAAGAGCCATGTTGATCCAATCGATCTATTTCATTGACCTTCTGGTTTCTTGCAAAGGCCAAGAGCTTCTCGTCGAAGGAAACAATTTACTGGCATATTAGAACGAATTAAATTCACGAAGAGAAAAAAATAACATCTTGATTGCAAAATTACTTTGGTTTCTATTTTTAAACCATTTTAAAGCGCGTTCATGTCTCTGAATTATGGTTTCCTAAATTAAATATATAAACAATTTAATCATGAATTATTCAAAAAAACTTTAACTGTTAGACAATCATTAGGGTGGCCAGACGTTCTGAGAGCTCAGTCTCTATGTGACTGTTCAATTAAATTTCAAAAACTTGACGTGTATGCAATTTTACTAATATTTAAAAAGAAATGAAAACATCGAATTGTCTGTGAAATTGGAAGTTCTGAAATGCGTTAGAAACAATTAACATTATTTATAGACATTTTTTAAAAATATTTACTTCTTGCAGAATTTCCCAGTGTCGAAAATTTTATCCAAATTTAATATTAAAATTGTCTAGATATTTTTAATAGTTGAGTTTAAAACAACCATATTGTGCATTTTGAAATTGGAAACCTAAAAAAGTTTAATTATACTAAAAACTTTAAAAACTAATTAATAAACATTTGAAGCCGTCACAATTAAACAATTTCAAACTTGATTTCAAAATGAAAGCATACCTTAATGAGGTTTTTGAAACTAAGTCTTTAAAATAAAAATTTAAGAAATTTAAATCAGATTAAAGTCAAATTTAAAATCCTATTTAGCATCCAATAATCAAGTTAATGTATAGAATTCCTGAAAGTAAATCCAAAAATCCAACGAAAAAATTTAGACAACCACCATAAAATGCTCCTATTGTATTTAAAAAAAGGATAAAGTGTCGTTAAAGTATTTAGTTGAAATTTATAAATCTAATGAGATTAAAAAAAAATTAATCCTATTTAACGTCCAACAATCAAGTTAATGTGCAGAATTTCTAAAAATAAAACCAAGAATCTAACGAACAAATTTTTTTTGTTTCTCGGATGTCAGTGAGAGAGCATCGTGGTTTTGTTGCTGTTCCTGTCTGCTCGAATTTTTATTTGTTTATTTTTTGCCTTGATAAGGATGCTGTATGAGTGCCGAATCGTTGGTGTTTATTTTTTACCAATTTTTTTTAAATTGTGGCTTGATAAAAGTAATAATAAAAAATACGAAAGAAATTTAAAAAAGAGAAGAAAGGGGATTTGGATGGCTGCCTTTCTCATTTTTCTTATATGTTATAATTTTTGTCCAAAAATTAATTTTTTTCATTTCTTTTTTAGGCAATTTGTTCACTTTTAGGTTACATAGTAACAGTTTGTGGTGGTTGTTCAAATTTTCTCATTAGACTCTTGGTTTTATTTTCAGGAATTCTGCGCATTAAAGAAATTGATATTTAAAATGTGCATCACTAATTTTAAAATGCTTTAAAATTAATTCGCGAGACAAAAAACACGAAAATCAAATGAAAACGTAGAAGTTTGAATGCGCAAAAGCGAATAAATGCAATTGGAAGATTATTATTTATAATTTCCCGTTTTGTAACTTGAAATAGTTAGAATATTTACAGCAAGTAAAATATTAGCGATAAAAATTCCCTTTCTGTTTATTTTTTATGAAGGAAACTTAGTTGAAATCGGAAAATGTAATCGAGGATGGAAATGACTTTGGATGGCGTCTGTTTGTGTTATTTTCCTGTTGCCAATCGGGTGTGACAGCCAACGGTGAAATAGAGAGCATATTCGATTATTCGTACAACAAATCGATCAACATGGATTGTGGATTTCCTATATCTGCGTCTGAATGGGATAACGGGGAATACGATGTCAACAATGTCCACATCTTCGAGAAGGAGCTGCAGGATTACGTAGTTTATTACGTGGTCCGTGGCCAACCTAGATTTTTTATAAACCCTGGTACGATACCAATTTTTATCGCGAAATTTAATTTTGAGCTGTAGGTAAATATCACCAAAAACACCTGTTCAAAAAATTCCACCAATTAGAAAGTTATTAGTATAATCAACATGGTTTGTGAAATCAAGATTTGCAAAGTAATTCCAAAAGTTTTCTTTTAATTTAGGAAGGGGAATTTTCGGAAAGGAGTTTTTTAATTTAGAAAATGTCTATATGTCTTCCGTCTTTCGTCAAGATTTCCGGAAATCAATAATAGATCTTTTTTTATTTTATAAATCATACTAAAGATTGTTGAATTTCAAAATTAATTCTACGTAGTGTGCAGCCTTAATTAATTAAATAATCAAATAATTAGAAATTTCTATTAATAGCGATAGAGAATTTCATCCTGCAGACTTATTCTATCCAAAATGCTTATCCTGACATTTTTGTACCAATCGATTAAATTGTTTAGGCTGTAGGTATCACATGTTGAATCCTACATTCTTCCTTGTGTCTGACGGTCCACATAAATTAAAATAAGATTGTTCCAAAAATCATTTTTTAACTCAAAATTTATTTGATTAAAAACTCTTGATTGAAAGAGGAGTTTTTAATAACATAAATTTTGAGTTAAAAATGGTTTTTGGCTCAATTTTTTTAAATTTATGTGGACCGTAAGACATGAGGAAGAATCTAGGATTCAACATTCATAAATATCGTCGGTCGAAGAAGAGATTGATTTGGTTTCAAATTATTATACAATTATTACTAAAAAATCGGCTTTTCCTCATTAAAAGTATTGAGAATCCAATAGTGAAGGAATAAAAAATTCCTAAAAGGCAGATGAAGAATTCCGTGCTACAGTCTTATTTTGAAATGTGTGTAACAATTGTTTAATTAAATATAATGTAGACTGTAGGCTGTAGGTGTATCTAATTGTCAAACAATGGATTCTTGTTCGTAAAAAACACCAAAACTTGAATCAACTAATAAAAAATTCCTATAAATACGGATGAAGAATTCTATCCAAACAAGTAATACTATCCAACACTTATCTTTAAATTTTTGTACCAACCGATTTAATATTATGGGCTGTAGGTGTGTCTAATGACTTTTCTTTCTAAAAAGTACTTAAACTCAAATCAACTAATCAACGAATGAAAAATTCCTAAAAATACGGGTAAAGAATTCCATTCAACATACTTATCTTGAGATGTTCGTACCATTCGGTTAAATCTATAGGTGTTTAAATTACTAAAAAATCAATTTTTCTTCATAAAAAGTAGAAAAACTCGAGAAAAAAAAACCAACGAATAAAAAATTTCGAAATAACAGATGAAGAATTTCGTCCAACAAACTTATCTTAAAATTTGTATACAAATGGGTTAATAGTGTAGACTTGTAGGATTTAGGTCTAAAGGCGCATCCAAAAATTTGTGTACGAATCGGTTAAATACTGTAGGCTGTAGGTGTATTTAAATATTGAAAAAGTGATTTTTCTTCATTAAAAGTACTAAAACTCGAATCAACTAATCTACGAATAAAAAATTCCAAAAAATACGGTTGAAGAATTCCATCCAACAGACTTATGTTGATATTTTTCTTCCTAAAAAGTACTAAAACTTTATCATTTGTTTTTTTTTAATTCTAAAAAACGTTCTTTAATAAATCATTTTGGTACGAAGTTTCAGTATACATTACTTCAATAATTAATTTGAATAATTCAATAGGAATACAATTTAGAATATTTTGTTTCGGCAATTCGAATTATTAGCCGTAAGCTAATATAAGAGAGTAAGCTCTCTATAAATTTAAAATAAAGAACAAATTTTTCTAAATAGAGTATTGTATAATTTTTAGTATAATTTTCTTCTGGTGAACAATTATAAAGCGCAGAAGCCCAGTCTGAAGAAAATATAGCTGCGTGCAAACAATGCCATAAATTGAGGATTATTGGCTCCTTTCGTAAAGCATTTTCTGATTTTATGAGTTTGCCACAAATATGAGTTACACAAAATATACGTGACATGCTTCCGCGTTTGCAAGATTCTGAAAACAATTTTTATTTCAAAAGGAAAAACATGAATAATAGATGAAAATTTCCTTCTGAAAAGATTCCAATTATCAGATAAAAATTTAGAAATAAGTTAAAAAATAAACCACAGTAACCATAAATACGTAAAGACTGAGAATTATTGCTTGAAGCAACTTCATTACTCTTAGGTTTGTGCGAAAAATAAAAATAAACAGTAAAATAAATAAGTATTTCATAAATAATTTTTTAATTTTCAGATTCAGATAATGAAAGCAAAGATGGTTCCTCTGCACAGGAAAAGAAACATGGACGAGTTTCGCAGCCCATCAACACCATCGTTTATACGGTGAGTAATTTGATTTTAAAATGACTCAAAGGCCGTAGCAGGATAAGCATGGTCTGGGTGCCCCCGCTCGGATGTGTTCCATATTGCAAGGGCAAGTGGCTTCCCCTATAAGATAAATTTACCCCAAGTATCAACTGAAAAAAAATGTTTACGAAAGTTATAAAAAAAATTTTGAAAAATCAAAAAATCCAATTTTCTCGAAAACGGCTTTACCGATCATGATGGTCAAAACGTATGTTGTAGAGGGTACTATGGGAGTTCCGAAAAAAATTAAATAATTAATTATGTTGAATATAAGAGGATAAAAAAAATTATTAAAATTTTTAAATAATTCTTTTAAAAGGAAGTACTTCTGGAACACCAACAATTTTAATTCTATATGATGCTCACATTCAAGGCATCAATATATATTTTCTTCATACCTCGGTCGAAAGTACGCACTTCCCTCACCGATTTCGATGCAGAAAGTTTCAGATTTGTGCA
>JAAAKG020147945.1:0-10353 GCA_010014905.2 Druon quercuslanigerum
ACCTTTCAAGGAAATCTGAGCAGACCTGTTGACGCAAGAGCTTTTGGTCAGGAGTCAGGTTTTTTGGCACCAACTTCACAGACTTTTTTCATGTATAATGTATAAAATTTTTCTAACCATTTCTGATTGCTTATTCGACGATTTGCACGCACAATTTGGTTTATTATGGTCACTGTTTCCCGAGTTGAAACAGTGACAGGGCGACCAGGGCGCTGGTCATCTTCAGTGCTCTCTCGGTCCTCACTGAAGCGCTCACACCACTCAAAAACACGCGCACGAGGTAGAGAATTGTCCCCATAGGCCTCTTGCAACAATTTATAGCACTAAGTCTGAGTATTTTTTAATTTAACGAGAAATTTGAGATTGATACGTTGCTCCTGTTTTTCGTTACACATGGTTTTCGGCACGAGTCAAAAACACGATCGTTTCAAACCGCAACTGCACAAATACTATAATAGTGAGGAAAACGTGTTTTGGTACATGAATAGAGAAAATTCCCAGATACCCAACGCACTACTCGTTTTTCCCCCACCCCTCTAGGGCACCCTCTAGGGCGTAGAGTACTTACTCAATTTATAGACCTAATATTCATGTCTATCTCTTGCTGTGCATATTTTTATCCAATAATCTTAATATTTTATATCATTGCAGAAGAAAATATTAATTTAAAACTGTGGTAAGGAACCATCAAGAAATTATAATTACCAAATAATATAATTAGAAGTTTTTAACATAAAAAGAAACTTGAAAAATATAAGCTGTTTCATCTAGTAGAAGAATGTCCTGAGAAACCTGCATTATTAAAAGTTGTTTTTACAGATTTTTCAGCTAATAGTTTAAAGAGAACTGAAATAAACTGTACAAAAAAAGGATATTAAGTTTTCTTAAATGTTTTATAAAAATTAATTTTAAGCAACGATTTACTTAGAAAACTTTAACTCTTCCTAAGGGTTTTCAGAATGCCGATTTTTTATTTAATTGTTCATTAAATATAGAAAAGTTAATCCTTTAAATGTAAGGATACATTGGTAATTAGTTAAAACTCAAAAAACTTCAAAAAATACTAAATTATTAATTTGAGAAATTGTGAAAAAAGTTTGGCTTTGTGGACATTAAAGAATTTATAACATTATTACAATATTTTATTGTAGTCACTGCAAACTTTGAAGTTATACATACTTCAGAGCTCAAAATTCTATCAGAATAGAGAAAATAGGATGAATAAGATTAATTTTGAATAAGACAGTTCCGTTTTCAAGGTAAAAAGGTCGAATTTAAAAAAAAAAGAATTGACTTTTAAACCCGAAAACATTACCCAAAAACTGCTGAATTTTCATCCAAGAGATTAATTCTTTAAGCCAAAAAGTCGAGTTATGAAAATGACAATTGAATTTTCAACTAAGAAAGGTGACGTTTTTTCCAAGGAAAGGATACTTTTCTTTCCAAATAAAGAAATTTTTAATAAAAACGTTAGAGAAAATACTCTAGCTTATTAGTGTCCAAATTATGCAAACCCAACTTTTAAGAAAAGATACAGCTTTATCCACTCTTTAGTGGTCTGAGCTCTATGAATATACGAGGTATTTCTTTCAAAACTTGATTCGTCTCAATATAGGATAATTTTTATTGTATTAATAATTTTGCTGACATTTTTTAAATATTTTTAAACGTTAAAAATTGAGCTGCATTCTCAAAAAGAGAAGTAATCCACTAGAATTTTTAGACGAAAGTTAAGCTTTAAAATCAAGGCATGGTCAACTGCGATTTTTTCCATATTTATTGTTCTTACAAAAAAAAAATCATCGGTATACGAGAAGCGTCCTTCAACAGTTCAAAATATTTCATAGTAGCTTTTCTTAATCCGTACTTAGTGCGATTTTTTTTACTAAAATAGACATAATTATTCCAAAGTGTCAGAACTTTCTGTCCCAACATTAAATTAGATAACGAAATTAAAATCTCTTAATAATGACTATTATTACATAATTACGCTAATTACATATTAGAGAAAACTATATAGGTAGTGCACAATTTCTTGTAATTATTCTAGAAGACTTACAAGATCGAATTTTAACATTCTTCGAAAGGTATTCTGAAGCAAACCCCTTCTAAGGGATTTATAAGTCGAAATTATGATAAATGAGATAACCCGGGTGCTACAGAGGATTTACCAGGTCTCTTAATCATATTCTGCGAAGAATTTTGATACTTTACATTCCTGCAACGGCTAAAACGCGTTTTAAAGAAAGTGAGATTGGTCTGAACTCACCAGAAGACTTACCAGGTCGAGTTTGATCATTCTCCGGAGGCACTTCCTTATTATCACTCTAAGAGGATATAAAAAAAAAGTAATTAAGAGAATTGCGAAAATCCAGGAGCTTTGAAGGATTTTCTAGGTCAATTAAACAAATCCTTCAAGGAATTTTAAGATTCTGTGTCCCCAAGAAGGCTAACTTTAGGGTTTCCAAAAGAATAAAAAATGAACTATGTCCGCTCAAGTGCATACCAGGTCAAAAATTAATTTTCCAACAGCAAAAAAATAAGTTCAGATTGCTTTATAAAACATAGCCTCTGAGGTTTTTAAGATGAAATTTAGGTGTCACATTTTCTGGAAGGATTTTAATGAATTAAAATTCAAAGTAATGAAATAAGTTTCAGTGGCCTAGGGAATTCAAAAAAACATGCATGTAGTCCGCTGATAACCAAGACTATCAGCCCTCATGGATTGTGTTTGTCAGAAAAACAACAAAAATATCAAAGCTCAACCATCCGGATAAGGACCTAACTATACTCTGAATTCAGTCGCCTTTCATCTTCTGGTTAAATCGAGGGTTAAACTAGATTATTTCTACTTGTTCAGGGAGAAATTAAACATTTTCTAGAAGGCCAAAGCTCAAAATTCCTCGAAGAATATGTTTGATTGGCATCGTGAATCTTCTGGATACGATTTTCTCGCGTATTTTATTTTAATAAAATTACTAATAGTCATTAATAATAACGTTAATCTATTTATTTAATTTAGCTTCGTCATTTTAGTTACAAAAAAGCACAACAATTTTTGTTGTTCATTGCAATAAGGATTAGGAAAAAACGAAACATTTGGTCCATCCGAACATAGACTATCAAACTGCAGTCAAACCTGAATTAAATGTCAATTTTGGGACTGAGCATGACATTAAATTTAGAGTGTCGCAACTATTTCCATCCCTTGTTTTATGACGCCTCAGTCAGCACCCCACATCTTCCTGCAGCCACTCTTATCCATCCCCGCTGCGCGGTGTCAATTCTTGGAAGCATTAATTCCAAAAAAAAAACTAAATCTAGATTCAAATGTAGTTGAATGCTATCAAATAGTTTAATTTTCAACCAACAAACATAAATTTTTAATTAAAAGGTCGAGAAAGATTACTTTTCCACAAAAAAAGATATATCTTTATTAAAAAAGGACGCATTTTCAACAAAACAGTTGAATTATTAACAAAAAGTGATAACTTTTTCAAAGAATAATTTAATTCTCTATCAACCAAAAATAACTGGATATTCTAATCGTGTTCTATTAGTTCAGTTCATATTTCAGCGTAAAAAAAGAATAAATTGGTAAAAAGGAAAGTTTCTTTGAAATACGGTGAAAAAGAAAAATGCTTTATTACTTGGATTTCAAACAGGTTTTATTTGTGAAAAATATTATATAAAATTATCGATCCCTCCTCGTTAACGATTGCAATATTTTCCTGAGTAATTCTTCATAAAAGCTGTTATGTAATTTATGGATGATGTTTATAATTGAGCAGCTGGGTTAAAATAAAAATGAGGAATTTAAACTATAGATTTTTACAAATCGAATTAGACATGAATCAATAAATAAGCTTGGAAAACAGGAGCAGGTCAACTAGTCTGTGAATTCTTATCTCATTTGTGAAAAGCTTAATTTTTTAGGATTCGTTTTATAATTTACCTTTGAAGAATGAAGAGATGATTTCAAGATTTCTGTAATTTCTGCGACTTCTATTCAAATTCAAATAAAAAATTGAAATGACCTAAATACTTCTTTCATTAAGGAATAGAAACCTTTTAGCTTATGGATTCAAGCTTAAAGCCTTACTTAAAGGTTTCGTTTTAGACCGGATTTTTGATATTTTTTTAAAAACAAGTTCCTATTGAAAATTCTAAAGTTATATACTACGCCGTAAACTATGAGTCCGATACTACCTCCGGATTGTTTTACTTTCCAGCGAATTTAAGGAATTTTACGAATTTACGGTAAAATTGTTGAATGTTCTTTGTGGCTGAACTTTAAAGCAAGAAAAATGTATTAAACCAAATAGTTGAATTTTTAAGCAAAAAAATTGAAATTTCAAAACAAGAAGATTAGTTTTCTACAAAAAAGGAATTTTCGATTAAAAAGTTTAATTTTTCAACTAAATATATGAACCTTAAACAAAATATAAAAATAAATAATAAAGTTGTTTAAATTTTACCCAAGTAGTTGAATTTTCGATTTACAAAAATCACTTTTCTACAAACTATTTCAAACTTTTAACCAAAAAGGTGAATTTCCAATTAAAGTAATGAATCTCCCACAAAACAATGTATTTTTTTTAAGAGAGTTGTTCAAACTTCAACCAAGTAGTTGAATTTCTCACAAAAAATGCATTTCTAACTAATAATGTAACAGATATTTCTAAGAAAAAATCTATTAATTACAAATAAAACCCGTGTAATTCGACAAAAAATATGAATTTCCCACAAAATATTTGATTGTGCAATCAAAAAAGATTAATTTTTGACAAAAAATTGCATTTTTATCCAAAAAAGTTGAAATTCTTACCAAAAGTATACAGCTTTAAACCAAAAAGATGAATTTTCAACCCAAAAAGACGAATCTTCAACCGAAATGGATGACTTTGTAACCAAAGTTTTTAATTGCCAACAAATAATAAAAATTTCAACTAAAAATACAATCTTTAGGGTATAATTAACTTGAAAATGTTACTAAAAATGCAAGAAAAATAAATTATTAGCATTAATGATATATGTCAGCGAGGGCGAAAAAAATTTTTAAAAATTCTCTAAATTTTTCCGCATAAATATTTCATTTTACCTGATCATCAATATACGAGAAGCAGAATTTTAATATGGTAATATTTTTATCACAGAATCTTTTATAAACAAAATAAGACAATTTAAATTAAAATTGTTTAATTTATTATGCTTGACAAATATTCAAATTCCTATCATAGAAATTCCCTGACTTTCGAAAGATTTTTTTCAAAATCAATGATTTTCCCTCACCAATAAAATTCTGCGAATGTTTCCTGATTTCCATGTGTTACCTGACCTAACCTAGTTGAACACATTATAAATAATTTATAGATAGTGAACAAAACATTCATAATTGTCATTTTTTATACGGAAAAAATTGTCAAGCAAATAAAAAAAATTATTTTCGTATCCACTATATATAAAATATATAACTTTTTTATCTGAACGACCACTGCTTTATGGTAAACTACCAAAAAATTCATAATTGCTTCTTGCGGAGGGAGGTTTGTAATTGCTTAAACTTTTAAATATACTTTTTTGACATATCTCCGTGTGTGCGTAATTTTTTTTTGTTTATGATATCTCTAAAGTAAAGAAGCTTTAGATTTCAAAAAAAATTATGTAGCTTAAATGAGAAAAACTTTTTTGATTTTTAAAACAGATCAATATGATAAACGATAAGAAAAACTTGGTTGATATTAAAAATACAAGAAAACTACATCATGTTTATTTGTTTGCGTCATTGAGACGCATCGTTGGCCCTATTGAAGAAACTTTAACAACTATCATAACTAGATATAAATGTTTGCGTTATTTGGAAATTTTGAAATTCAGTAAGACTGTAACATAAGCGAAATTATTTGATACCTATGAGGAAGCCAAAAGTTTATAAAATGAGCAAAAATAAATACAGCAATTGTGAATACATCCATACGATACAGTTGTATCCAGTTCTGTACTGCAACCCTCAAATTACAAAATCAGAGAGACAAAATAAAATGATATAATTAAGGTCACAGTAATCAGCTAATTCACAAAATGTAAATCCGTGATCCTCTCTGATAAAATTTCAACAACCTGAACTCAATTATTATGCACGGTATAATGAGTACTACAGAGATCGCTAATAAAAAGGGGAAAAACTAAAGTTGGAAACTGCTTGCGGACAGTGTACTGCAGTTAGAGAATAAGCGCAAAGGGGTGGTGAACGGGGAACTGAAGAGTAGAATAAAAGGGGGTGATGGAAACAGTCGGGTTATATGGACCGCCCAGTGATTCGGAGTGTTTCTATCTTTCTTGTTATTGCGGTTGGTCCTCATTCTGCATACAGTGTGGAACAAATATTTTAATATTGTACCCAAAGTTACGGATATAGTACACTACTCAACTACGTTTGCACGAAAGTGGTTTCATTTTGTGCAGAAATAAAACGAGGCGCAAATGCGAGACTCGAGGAAGTTTTATATCCTTCTGCAGTGTTTTTGCTCTGCTGATATACTGTGTTCGGAAGTGCATGTGTTTGCACATGCAGTTAAACTGGTCACACGTGCGAGAGAATCAAGGGATAATCTTAAGTACGGGCAACAATGGGAGACGACCTTTTCAAGGGGAATGGTTGCACTTTACAGAGAGGGAATTTAAAGCATGGATTGTGTATACCTTTTTATTATGGGTGAGAAAATGGAAGTGTGATCCGCAATTTAGATTCAGAGATATATTGCGAGAAACGTATGGAAATAAGAAAATAGCTGGATTTCAGTTGATACTGACTTATGGCACAATTCGACCTTTCTTCGACTTATTCGACTTTCATTTGGCTTGTCTGGGATTTTTTATTTATTGCTTTAATAATGAGAAAACAATAATTGTAGCAATAGAGTAGCCAGCACTTTATAGCCTATCAAAGGAAAATAGGGGAAGCGAGATTATCAAAAACCTCGCACTCATTATTGTCTATCTGATTGGTTATTGTAAAACTGTACTAATACTGTAAAACGCAATTTCCAAATAAGAAATCTAATTCTAAATAAATGTACAGTCAAACTCCTATATACACCGCTGCTGGGCATTTTGTAGTGGCTCAGTGGTTCTGATACTTGATCAAAATGATGTTTCTGTTTATGTGTAACAATATTATAATTTTATTTTTACTTTTATGTATCTAGAGAACGATTTAGTTATTTTGAATATTAAATTTTGAATACGGTGTCATTGTTGAAAAACGATAGTTCATAATAAAATAATAAGCTATTTTGTTAGACGGTTCTGCTGGCCTGTTATATTTTCAGATGAATTTTGATAAGTCCATTTGCCTCGAATGTTTTGAAGAGTTTTCTTGTGTTAATCTCTTTGCCTATAACAATTTTGCAATTTAAAAAGACTCTTTTAACGTGTCCTTCTGAAAATCTTAAAACTGGTTTCGATTCTGCAAAGACTGTAACGGGCACACAGAAATACCATTCTTTTGTACCCTCTACAGAATAGAATCTCATTTTAAGGAATCATTTCAAGTGGAATCTCCACTGTAACCAAAATAACCGTTAAATAGATTTAAAAAATCATTTTTCAAGTAACACTGTAAGAGACAAGGTGATTTACACCGAAAAGCACTTTAAATTGCTATAGGCACAGAGATTAACAAAAAAAAACTCCTCAAAACATTGAAGGCAAATGGGCTTGTCAAAAACCATCTTGAAACATAACCAGGCCAGCAGAACCGTCCACCAAAATTGCTTATTATTTTATAATGAACTATTGTGTTTTTACACTAAAACCATACTAAAAATTAAATATTGAAAATAATTAAAGCGCTTTCCAGATACACAAAAGTGCAAATAAGATAACAAACTCATTTAACGTAAACAGAAAAATCATTTTCATCAAGTATTAGGAGTATTAGAAAAAAATTTTAATTGTTATTTACTGTTGGGAATGTTTTAAAGATTTTGAAACAAAACTTGTAAGCTTTTTGAATGTTTTAAAAGTAGTAGGAGAACGAAATTTTCTTCTCAAGATTCCTAGAAAAATTAACTTACACTTTTTTTGGAATTACTTCAAGGAAATAGTTTAAAAATTTTCAAATGATTTCCTAAAGTATTGAAAAAGAAGTAGAAGATTTAGAAGCAAAAAATTCTTTTTCGCAAAATTAAAAATTTGTAGAAAAAATTTTAAAATGCTTAAGTGATATTTCGAAGGTTTAAAAGGATATAAAAATAATTTTATTTAAAACAATGTGAGTTTTTAAAATATTTCTGATAGAAAATATAGAAACCTAGAAACCGTTTAGAAATGTTTTTAAATTTCTAACAAATAGTGAAAATGACGAATTTTTTACCAAAAAACATGAAATTTCATTGAAACAGAAAACTTTGGAACTAAATAGTTTCATTTTCCACTAAAAAGATGAATTTTCGAAGTAAAAAAGATGATTGAGTTTTCAATAAAAAAGTTCCTTTTTGACCATATAGTTTATTTTTCAACAAATTTGTAATTTTTTAGTTAAAAAACGAATCTTTGTCAGAACAGATGAATTTTTAACACAAAAATATTAATTTTCGACATAAAAGTTATTTTGCTACAGATTAATTAAAGTTCTACCAATGAGTTAAGTTTTCAATAAAGAGTAATTTTGTAAACCAAATAGTTTTTTTTACAGATTATTTGAACATTCCACCCAAAAGGTTAATTTTTTACGAAGAATATAAAATTTCAACAAAATAAAAGAACTTTGAACCAATGAGTTTCATTTTCTACACAATTTTTAATCTGAAAAAACGAATTTTTTACGAAATACTGCAATTTATAGCTAACAGTTCTAGTACAATGAAATTATCTGAAAAAGGCCATTTCTTGGAACAAATTAAAAGCACCAAAAAACATAAAATTTCATCAAAATAGAACATTTTCGAACTAAATAATTGCATTTTTCACTAAAAAAAAGGTGAATTTTGTAAGAAGAAATTGAATTTTCAATAAAAAAAGTTCATTTTTAACCATATAGTTGATTTTTCACCAAATTTGTAATTTTTTAGCGAAAAGACAAATCTTTGTCAAAATAGATGAATTTTAACACAAAAATAACAATTTTCGACATAAAAGTCATTTTACAACAGACTAATTAAATTTCAACCTAAAAGTTGAGTTTTGAATAAAGAGTAATTTTTTAAACCAAATAGTTTATTTTTTAGCGATTATTTGAATATTCCACCCAGAAGAATAATTTTTTACCAAAAATATGAAATTTCAATATAATAAAAGAACTTTAAGCCAATGAGTTACATTCTCTACACAATTTTTAATCTGAAAAGGCAATGAAAAAGGCTATTTCTTGGAACAAGTTAGAAGCACGCAGGTTTTTGTTTAAAAATGTTCGAATGGACGTCTTTATAAAGCCCTAAACAGTTCAAGGCTGATTTCTTAATAAATTGTTTGTAATAAGCAAAAAACGTTAAGTCTCAACATTTTCTCAACATGCTTGCTTGGATTATTACATGAAATTAAGTGCCATGTAAAAATGTATTAGATTTTGACTTAGAGTTTGAAATAAGCTTTAAAATGAGCCTTCAGCGTTTTTTATTAATGACAACGCGATGATCAATTTTCATTGTTGCAACAAAAATTAAAATTGGTCAATAAAACTTTATCACCGCTTTCTCTTTCCTGAAAAACTCGTTATTTTAATGAACAAATTAACATCTCGTAAACTATTTTTCGTACGATATTAGTTAAAGGCTTATTTTGAATCTTACTTCATGCTCTATAATTTAAGTGTTCTAAATATATTAAAAGTAATTCAATGTTGCAACATTACATACGGGGTAATGTACAAAAATTAATGAGTAAAATCTTCTAATTTTAATATCGTTTCACTTTTTCATAGATATACAATCCTGCATATTTTTTTAGTTTGTTTCTACAATTTAATATGTCCTGAATTGTATAGTAAGTATTTTTTATAATGAAAAGGTTTCTTTATTAGCAAATAAATCTGAACTTGAGCCAATATTCAATTCAAAAATTTTTGTAACTACGTTAAAATTTCAATTTTAAACAAAACACAAAAGTAAAACTTAATTAGAAATTAACTATAAATTGTGAAAATTTATCTGTGACTATAAATAAACTGAAAATTAAAGAAAACATTTTTAACTGTGATTGCCTTTCCATGAAGCAAAATTTTGGAGATTAATAAATGATTTCTAAATAATAATAGCTTCTATTGATTTCGCTTCTTTACTTAAAATTTTCGTTTTATTCTAAGTTAATTTTTCAATGTAAAATCAAGAAAAAAGTTAATTATTATTTTTATCT
>JAAAKG020147946.1:0-10352 GCA_010014905.2 Druon quercuslanigerum
CGTATAGTACAGTTGGTACAAAAAAGGAATTATGTATTGCCATTTTAGCCTTATTAGATATATTTTTACTTCTTATATGGGGGGCTGCTCTACCAATAACCTTCGTACCTTTGTTTATGCGTCTATCTAACTCCTCATCTACCTTACCGTCCCTAGTAAATAAGCTAGTGTCCCATGTTTAATTTGAAAACAGTAAATACCCGACATGAATTCTTTCTCGATCTCTTATCGTCCATATCATTTTTTTATGGTGACGGACGGACGAAATTTATGATTCATGTAATTTATAACTCTTTACAGGTCTCGAAATTGTAAAATTAATTAGGGTTTGACTAATTGTACAATTTGTCTTATGTGAACTCAATGATAATTTAGGAATACAAATGCTGCATTGAGAATGTTTTAAATTTTATTTTTGAGGTCTCAAAAATTGGAACAATTTAATTAAAAATTTCTAAAAATTCAAAAATCAGTATAATACTATACATTGTGAGGTTGTATTTAATAAACTCAAATACTAATTCTAGGAAGTGGGACGATAATCGTGGGGGCTAAAGCGCAGGCTTTGGACCCACTCTGTCGGCTTGCGGGTTCGATTCCCGCTTCGAACTCCGGAAGAGCCTCGGTGGCCCATGCGGTAAACACTATCCTAGCAAGGGAGTTGTTCATCTCCGGAAAGTCGTGGGACCGGTAACTCTAGAGAAAAAGTTTGTCTAAGTACTTTAGGCTGTTGCTCTTGGTGGTTCGGAACCCACCTTAAACTGTATGAACCCCTTCCACCACCAAAAAGGGTGTGGGAGGTGTGTTAAGGAATAGGAAGAAGGTAAAAGAATAATGGAAACCCTTAGGGGACACATCAGAAGCTTCCACTACTAATTCTAGGATAAAAATTTTACATTTGGAAAATTTGAAAATTTTTTTTGGTCAGTTTTCAATTCTATAGCATTTGTATTACATTTATATGCGCTTGACTTGTCATTTTCCGAGTGATATTTAAAAATTTAATTTCCAAGCTTCGAAAATTTTGGAAATATTTTTCTTAAAAATTTTGGAAAATTTCGAAATCCAATTAGCAGGATCCATAATGAAACTTCATTTAATAAATTTAAATAATTATTCAAGAATTTAAATCTTACATTTAGAACATTTAAAAATTCAAGTTTCAAGCTTCAAAAATTATAAAATATTTTATTTCAGGTTTTTTTAAAAGTTTCTAAGACTAATTTCAACAGGAGGAATAAGGGAATATTATTTTATGAATTTACATAATAATTTGTAAATAAAGTTCCACGTTTATAAAATTTAAAATCATTTTTTTTGGTTTCGAAAAATTGGGAATTACTTGTTTGGAAATTTTGGAAAATTTCGAAAATTAGTTTAGAACAAATTATGAAGTTGTATGAAGTAACTTTAAATAATAACTTAGGTATTAAAATTTTACATTTATTAAATTTATAATGCTCTTCACAGGTGTAGAAAATTTGAAAATGGTTTGTTTGAACATTTTTTTCAAAATTTTGAAAATTATTTAGAAGAATTAATTAGAAAGTTGTATTTCATATATACTAACTAACCGTTTATGAATAAAATTTGATATTTATGAAATAATAAAATTCAATTTTCAGGTTTTGAAAATCTGGAATTGTCTATTTCAGGTTTTTTAAAATATTTAGGAATGATTTGTTTGAAAATTTTAAGCATTTCGAAAATTGATTAAGCGGGTTAAATTTTAGAACTTTATTTTATAAATTTAAATAAAATAATTGTTTACAGATGAAATTTTACATTTGTGAAATTTTAAAATTTAGTATTCAGATATCGAAAATAATTTATTTAAGGTTTTTGAAAATTTTGAAAATTAATTTTTTTATCATAGCCAGAAAACTCAAAAGTAAACTTGGATAATAATAAAACCCAAAATTCCAAGTATTTTTTTGTGAATTTAGTTCCGAAAATGTATTAATGTATAATTAACCGGATTTTGAATTTTGGAAAATCCATTTTGCCCTGGGAATTTTTGAATATTATTTAAGAAATTTAACTGTGAATTTAAGTAAAGGATGTGTACTCAGAAATTTTAGAATCTTAAGTTTTCCTTCATTCTTTTTTTATTTGTAGATTTTGGAATTTTAAAAATTACTTGGGATCAGAAATCTTTGAAATATTATTTAGAGAATTGGAATAAAAATTTAGAGCTAATATTTTACATTTACAGAATTAAATTTACTAAATTAAAAATTTTAAGTTTCTATTACTTGGGAGACTGGACTCAAGAATTTAGGAATATTATTTCACGAAATGTTTACGTACGCTTCACTCGAGCGGGGAGCTCTCTGGTCGGCACTCCAGACACCCATATTTACATTTATTGATTGCCTTGCTATATATTCTATATTTCCGTTATTGTGGACATCGTGATTTTTCTGTTCCCTATTTTTCTAAGGAATTATAGAAAGCGCAGTACCTTTGAAATTTTACCCTTTGTGGTAAAGCCCAAATAATAAACCCCCCAAAAAATGACGGATGACAAAACATCGGTTTCTTGGGTTTATAACCTAGATAGACGGGCTAGTAAATGAACTAGGGAATAAAGGCCTCCCCTTTTCGAAAAATTTTGTGGTTTTACGAGAACGATTGTTGAAAACGCTTCGCGCATGAGTTGTTCCCTCGTTCCCTTACCCACTACTCTCAGGAAAATCTCGATCAGACTAAACATCCTACCGAAAACCCCTGAAGGTATTCGGTTGCAGAAAAAGGATTTATCATAATTAACGTTTCGACCCAAGCGGAATTAGGTTCGTCCTATTTCCACATGTGGGATACTCTTATCGAAGCTGGCCAACTACTAGGCTATACCAAGCGTCAATTGAATGAACAGAAGTCAGTGCTTACCGGTAATAGCCGAGCTCGATACGAAAACACGGGCAGAGTATCACCTAATTCGAGTCGTAATAACAGATTTGAAGAGGGCGCTCACGGCGGCGATTCTCAAGATAATCGAAATAATCTTCAACAAAGTAGTAGCCGATGTGCGCACCCCGTAAACGATTCTGAACGATACCCTTATTATATTAGCTCGAGTACAAGGAACCCCCCGCGCTCCCGTGTTAATTTTGACGATTCGCGCTCTTGTTTTCAAGATGATACAAGATTTTGTCATCTACCCCTTCGGCCCGCTTACACCTACGAAGGTAAATATGTTTGTAACCCTTTTACTCCCCCACCCTATTCTCGCTCCCCCTCACGACATTATGGTCGCCCTACAACCCCTTCTACCCCTGCGCAGACCTACGAAATCATGCGAAAGTGGAACGTAAAATATTCCGGAACACGTTATGATGACGCTATTTTGATGCGCATTGAGAAAGGTCGCGACCTAGTACCGGTCAGTGACACTAACTTGTTGAGAGTGATCCTCTTCTTTTTACAGGGCATTGCTCTCAATTGGTTTAGGGGTTCTAAACATTTATGAAAAACGTTCGACCAGTTTGCTAGGGCTTTTAAGGTAAGGTTCGGAGATTCGGACTTACAGGTCGAATTGAGGCAAGAGATTCATCGCAGAACTTAGAGCGAAAAGGAATCCGTTTCTGATTACCTAACATGTATGCGAGCCATGTTCAAAAAGTTAAGGTCCCGAATTTTAGAAGCCGAAGAGGTTATCTATGTACATAGGAACTTGCTGCCTAAGTTGCATTTAACATTTTATCGTACTCGAGTAGAAGACTTCGTTGACTTGGAATATCTCGCCAATGTTGTTTAGAAGAGCTATCGTGTGACTCGAAGTTATAAGCCTTACCCAGTCCCAGAACGATCCTTACTTCTTGATTTAGCGTAAAAAGAACTAAATTATAAGAAGGCCTAACAGAAGCCCAGACAACCCTCGGAAGAAACTCACGTTTTTAGAGGAGGATTTAGAGTCACGCGAGTATGAAGAACCTGACGACCTCCTATATCTCACTAAGGAAAAAGAGAACAAACCTAGGACTTCGAATTAGCTCAAACCCCGGGCAAGCCCTGCAACAAACCCCCATACACCAAAGCACCTTTCTCCTCAGAGGCCTGGCGACCCCCCACAAACTCCTCACTCGCGATTCAAGTATTGGAATTGCAGTGAACCCGTTCATGGATTCACTACTTGTACGAAAACTAGAAATAGATTCTGCTATGGGTGTGGTCGAAGAGACGCTACTAAATTAGAGTGTACCGGATGTTCGGAATACTAAAGAGAAAGATGTATTGCGGGGTGAATACATCTTTAAAGGGTGAATACATCTATGAACAGTTTACCCCAACACATTCCGAACAGGATCCAAATGATCCTCAAGCTCGACCACTTAGTACCTTCCCAATCTACTGACGTTTGTTATTTAAGTATTGACCAAATCGATCCAAGTTTCGACTTGAAGGAATTTAGTACTGAAATTTTAGAAACAGATGCTCCTTATATTGACATGGTTCCTATTTACAAGGTGTCTGAACCAGGTGCGGTCAACGCAATGGGAATGAAACGGTGATGGATACAGAGAGCTAGCGCCGCGTACAAATGGTCCGTGAACTAGATTTTATGTGCATGTGTTAGTGCACGTATATGTACTTCTTTTCATGTATGTCCCTAATTTTATTATAATCTAAGGAAAATGAAAGTTAGTGCAAAATTTGAAGAATATGAGGCAAAAGAGGAAAAACTAACATTTTTTAATGTCTTTTGAATTATATTTTCATAATTTTGCACTAATTCTTTTGGATGGCAATACGTGAATAATGAAAATCTGCAAAGAGTAGATGTTTATAGACAAATCTCAATAACCTGTTACCCATGAATTGGTAACAGGTCGGTTTAATATTTCCTTCTCCATGGTCTCCAATAAGACTGAATAAGCTCTCTAGTGGATCCTGGTTCAAGTGCTTCGTTTTCAGGAGCTTAAACCCCAAATCCTTTGATCGCTTTCACGAACCGCATTCGCATCAGCTTGGCCTTCGCCTCGTCGAAAAAAGCCATGTGGAAACAGGTTATGTCGCACGCCGCAGTGTTTTCAAAAGCTGTCAAAAGACAGCATGGTAAAACAGCGAACAGACATGGTAAACGAGTCAACCTTCTCCTTCTCCGATCACCCGCTGACGACAACGGCGCGCTTACAAATGGTCTCCGAACTAAATATAATTATAATGGTACGCGACAGTTTCATTCGCATTGCGTTGACCGCCGCTGGTCTAAACTTCCGTATCGCCCACACACTTTAATAGGGCCACAGCGCCTGCTGTATTGGAACATCTTAATTCAGGGCCAACCGATTAAGGCCTTATTTGGTAGTGGTGCCTCTAGATCGTTCGTAGGACATGGCGGTCTAAAACTTATTTAGAACTTAAATTTAAAAACAATTAACAGAAGAGGTCGTGTTCAGGCTTCCAACAGCCAGATATACCTAGTCTCTCACAAAATTATTGCACCAGTTAAACGTCATGGTCGCACGCAACCTATAGCTATCAGGATTTTAATGTCACTACCGGTCGCTTTCGCAATAGGTCTGGACTTTTGTAAAACTTTTCAACTAAACGTGGATTTTAAAGACTTAATTTGCGCTTTCAAACATAGTTTAAACCAGAGGTATCGTTTTGAGGTAGACAATAATAACTCTGAAAATTGTTGCGGGCTTAGAGAACTGTTAGAGAACCAAGTTTCCCTTGCGGAGGCTAGCCGCGACAAAACAGCTTTTACTGTTCCGAGACGAGGTTTGTTACAGTTCAAACGTATGCTATTTGGCCTTACCAACGCTCCAGCGACATTTCAGCGCTTATTAGATAGGATATTTGGACCAGAAATAAAACTGCACGCGTTCGCCTATCTAGACGACATTATCATCGTCACTAAAACCTTCGAGGAACATCTCTAATGGCTTTCAAGGGGGTTGAAAAAAATACACAATCTAGGCTTTCTGGTAAACGAACAGGGTTTGCAAACGGATTTCGATAAGATCGATTCTGTTCTTAAGTATCCGACCCCCGCAACGTTAAGGACCTTCGTAGGTTCCTAGGTTTGTCTAGTTGGTATCGCAGGTTCCTTCCAAATTACGCGACATTCGCATCCCCCCTAACCATGTTGGTTAAAGAGAAACAACAGTGGCTTTGGAAATAAGAACAACAAGCTGCCTTCGAGGAAATTAAACGTTGCCTGTCCCAGACGCCGGTCTTGACTCCAATTTCGAAATCCCCTTTGTCCTTCAAACCAATGCGAGCAACATTGGATTACGAGCCATCGTATGAGCTGTCCAAAAATTTAGAACCTAGTTGGAGGGGTATAAGTTCACGGACACAACAGACCATAGCAGCCTTAGGTGGTTATATAATTTGAAGAATCCTACTGGGAGACTAGCAAGATGGTCGCTGTCTCTGTGCGAGTATGACTTTGACATTCTCCATTCTCCAGGTTCATCCCATCACGTTCTAGACGCTCTTTCTTGAATGATTGAATCCCTTTCAATCGAGGAAATCATTTCAAACAAAGACCCTGTCCCGACTTGGTATAACAGACGACATCAAGCCGTGTCTAATTTTCCGGATAGATTCCCTACCTGGAAAATTAAGGACAATAGGTTATACCACTATCGACCTAACCCCGTGGTGACAAATTTTGTTGACGACCTTGACGATTGGAAGTTAGGCCCTACCGACACAGAAGGAGAGTCCGTTTTATTGGAAGCTCATGATGACCCACAAGCTAGTTATCTGGTAACTCAAAAGACCTTTGCACCAGATGTGCAAAGTCGAGCAAAAGGTACCTGCAGGGTTAATGGGACATCGTATAGTCGCAGATCTATTTACAAAGTGGGTAGAGATCGTTTCCTTGCGCATGGCAACGGGTAAAAAGATTGAGTCTGCATTTCGTGAGTATACCATAAATCGCTGGGGAGCACCCCAAGAACTTGTTACAGATAATGGGACTGAGTTCGTTAATGATACCCTACTACAATTAACTCAGGAATTTAAAACTTTTCACACCACCACTCCACCTTACCAGCCCAAAGGGAACGCGGTAGAAAGGGTAAATAGGGTTTTATGATTCAGCATTCCACACGTCTCTTAAATCGTCCCCCGCCTTCCTAAACCTAGGAAGAAATCCCCTACTTACGAATCTCTTTAAGAAGCGAGCCCAAGCTCACTTCGAAATAGAACCACGGAATTTAAAATCTTGGCAAGAGAGGATGCAAAAGATTCAATCCATGCGAGATTAGGTGATAAAAAATTCAGACGACGCGTCCGTAAAACAGTCCGGATATTATAATCTGAGGCATAGGAAAATAAAATTTTGTAAAGGAGACTTGGTGTTGTCGCGATCCCGGATACCCTCTTCCAAGAATAAAAAAATTTTGGCTAAATTATTCCCCCGTTATTTAGGAATACGAGCTTTCTGATTTAGCTTACAAATTCGTGGGCAAGTCCAATATAGAAGACCTAAAACCTCTTATACCGCCGCTTGAAAACTTTCCCTTTTGATCTTAAAGTTTCCAAAATGGCTAAAAGTGGACGACCCCCCGTCTGGGAGTATTTGTTCAGGCAGACCGCGATCCTCCAGGAGGTTTCGTCGCAGGAAGAATACTTGCAGCGTGTGAGGAGGAATTATGACCTCGTGCCGAGGCATAATCTCCAGCCAAAAGACCAGGCCACTTCATCTCGAAGTTTAATATACCGATCCGACAAGGGAACCCAGACGGACCGCGCTTCACAAGTGTCCCGAAGTTCCCGCCCTCGTTCCCGCTATCGATTCCGACACCAGACGCCATCCACTCACAGTCAACCCTCTCCCCACACATCTCGCTCCCGACACCCTACTCTCTTCCCACATCGTCAGCTCTCACACCACACCTCTCGCTCCCGACATCCTACTCTCTCCCCCTAACGCCATACTTCCCGCCCTCAACACTCAACTTCCCCTATTTTTCGTTCCGCCCCTCACTCCCGACCACCCTCTGCTTCAGAACACTACTTTTCTCGCCCTCGATCTTCCCCTTCATCGTGTACCAGTCCATCTGACATTCCTTTCTTACTCAAAATAAAAGTTCCTACCCCCAGCAGTGTGAATCCGCATACCATCCGATTCTTCCTGAAGACAGGAGACTTTGGCTGCTGGAATTGCAAGGAGGTCTCCCACCGCTACTCACAATGCCCCTACCCGCGACAGATCTTCTGCTTCGGGTGTGGAATAAAAGAGCGCAAGAAGTATAACTGCCCCAATTGTGCCTCCAGATCGTCCCGACACTGATACATGATCTCCCCAAATCCCTTTATCTCTTCTTCTCCCTTTTATTCTCTTCCTTTACTTCTTTTCAATCTCTTCCACTTTCCCCGTAAAAATCATTTTCTTATGTTTCATTTTGTATTCTTTCGAATTCACTAATAAAACTAGTTTTGTCATTTTTCTATAACTAATAGCAGTTTTAATGACTTGTTCTTCCCCAAACATTGTTTAGTTTTAATCTTAATTTTTTTTTAATTTTTATTCGGTACCTTTTTGTTTCCTTATTTATGTTTTGATTTTATTTGCTTTTAAAACTTTTTTTTTGGTATACCCTGTCAAGGAGTTCGGAATTTATTCTTTGTTAGTATTGTTGATTTGTTCTTTTCAATTTTGGCTGATCTCGTTGTCTCCCGCCTGGTTTGAGACCTGTTCGCCCCCCCCCCCCCCTGAAGGAAGGGAAGTTGTGATGTTGCAGCTTAGCATCATCACAATGAGCGATTAATTAAAATTAAAATATTAGAGATCACACGGTAGTGCAACCCATCGGATAGAATTCGGAACTCGATGACTGCGTATAGAAAACTTTGTGTAGTAAAATAAGTTATTACTTTTTTTATATTTTTTTTGTTATATACATATATATATATATATATATCGCGAGAGCTACGCGGCCTTGAGGGAGAAGATCCAAAAATCTCTTCATCCAGCGGCGTCATTAACGAGGACCCGCAGTACCTTCTTTTTTTCATAAGGCTTTTACTACCCAAGGACGTACACGCTACTTTCTTCAGACTGCTTCTCGTTATCTTGATATCTTTTGGGGTTTCAAGGACATCCACATATCCAAGGATTCTTCCTGGCGAGGGTGTACCATTAGCGAATTACCCAAACTCACAGTGATTAGGTAATTGCGTTGAATTAAAATATTTTACGTTAGGGGTTCTTATTAGTATAAGTCTAAGAATAAACCCAGGGCTAAATGACCACAAATTCCGACAGTAGACAGGCATTTACGCCAGACTTGTATAGTGTAAGAAATATCACAGCTATTTAAAACTCGTACGTTTCTCTATATCGTTCGAGGGTCGGCGGAACCCCCCATCCCCCCTGGAGTGACAGCTTGGTATTATCCGCAAATTATCGGCCACGAGTCAGCCACCCCCAAGCAGTCTATAGTCCGGTGATTCAAATTCAAAAGAATGAGAAATCCGCGCCTAAGAAAACGGCATACCGGCGGGAAATAAGAAAGGCAGTGAGGAGAGGGGATGGCATCGAGGAAGATCAACGGAACACTTGATCATCGCTCTCTCTCTCTCTCTCTCTCTCTCTCTCTATTTATCTTGATTACAGTGATTCCAATATTTGATTTTTTGTAAGGTAGGATCTAAATCCCTGAGTTTCAGTTACTTTATTTTGTGATACAGCCAAGTCTTTTCTTTTGTTAGTCTTATTTCACCGAAAAATGTCCGAATTTCTTGGCTGTATCGACATGATTGGTCATTTAATTATAATATGGCTTGCCGACAAGTGTTAGCTTTGTCGCCGACGCGTTGATCATTGGAGATGTTCCTTTTATATTAAATGGTGTTTAGAATATTTTGTGAAGTGGCCTAACATTATGGATTTTGTATTGTGTCCCATATTTCGTTTGGAAACAGTAAGTACCCGACATGGCCTGTTTTTCGATCTCTTATCTTCCATATACTTTTTTTTGAAACCCCATGTTATTCTCGTCCAACTTCCTGATCCTTCTTGCACCCCCCCTTCCCCAATATTTCTGGCTCCCTGGTCCTTTTCTTTTTCCCATCTCTCTTTTGGATCCCGATTTGTTAATTTCGTCGTCCCCCCCATCTTTCTGCCCCCCCCCCCCCCGGGTCCTTTTTGTCTTCCTATCCCCTTTTTGATTCCGATTTGTTGATTTTGTCGCCACCTTCGCTTCTTTATTGTCTCCCCTACTGATATTTCTCTCGACCTTATTTTTTGTATTTAGAAATTAAATATAGGTTAATCCATTCCGTCATGACTATGTTCACCCCCCCTCCCCTTTTCTTGCTTCATTATTATTTCTGTCGCTCTTATTCTTAGTTTGTATCTCTGTTTTTTTTTTTTTTTTTATCTT
>JAAAKG020147947.1:0-32185 GCA_010014905.2 Druon quercuslanigerum
ATAATTTTTAAAAAATAAATATTATTTAAAAAAACTTTTGATTGATTAAATTCTGTAATTTTCTAGGTCAGCTAGTTTACAATTCAGCAATTGTCAGTCCAAAATTTTATTTTTCAGGAATTTTTCAACTAGAAAATTATAAAATTCAGGAATCTTATAATTCAGAAGTTTTATTAGCCGACAATATTGTAATTCGAGAATTTTAGTATTCGGAAATTTTATTTTTAGAGTTTTTATAGTCGTCCCTCTTTAACTGTAAATATTTGCTTGAACCCTAACACAAAAATTAATTATTATATTTGAATAATGATATCATTAATTGTTAATAATTGAAAACAAGTTTGGCGCGAGAGATGAGGAAAAGTTAGAGCCGTGCTTCAGACGCTTTCGCGAGCCGATTCACATTAGCAACTTTTGCCTGACTTAAGCAAGAGTTAATGAGGATATTTCGTGCTCGCGGTTCTGAAGACTCTCGTTATTCAACAGCTTGCAATAACGCTTCTAATGAATGCCTTATATTTAGTGCCCGACTTAAAATAAGAGTTAAAATGGAAAAAAAATTTACTGGAGAAATATACCTCTGTTTGTGTATTATCTTATTTGAACTCGCTTATTAAGTGCTCCATTACGTTGCGTCGGAAAAGCTTCGGATCAACTGAAAGCTAGCAGGATGGAATACAAAAGAACCCAAAGGGGAAGTGAGAGTGTTTGCTCCTACGCTTGCTTCCTGCCTCTTCCATGTACCTTGGAAGAAAATGTCGAAAAATTAATGTTCCTTTTTCCTTTCTCATAACGAAGTACAAAAGAAAAAGAGCTTTCCTAAATATAATTAAAAAGTTTAAGAACTGAAGAATATATTTATGCTATCAAAAATAGCGCGCCATGCGCAATTATTCAATCTTACTTATTTTGACTAATTCTCAAATGAAATATAATGAGTAGTCATAAAGTTAAATTTAATATTAAAACGGCTGCATCGGCTCGCATATAATTTCAAATTTAATTTTAAATTAACATTAACTTTAAATTAAATTTAATTTAATAACGACGTTTAGTCAACGATTAGTTACTGATGTCTTTCATTTTCAACACTGATTAAAAAAAATTTATAAATAAAACTTCCTAAAGCTTGCTGATTTTAATTATCAGTAGTAAAGTTTTCAATTCTGTATCTTCTAAGTTAAGGATATTTCAAATTTAAATATCCCAACTAGAGAACTTGCATATTTACTTGTGTAAATTGATAAAATTATAAACTCTTTAATTGTTTTAATTCAAAATACAAAGTTCTACAATATTAAAGAGGGAAATTGAAACTCTTGAATTTTGAAAAGGTTGCATAAGAATTCTGGAATTTTGTGATGTATAAATAAAAAACTCTTATTCAGATGATTTAAGTGGGACGATGGTCGTGGGGGCTAAAGGCTGTTGATCTTGGTGGTTCGGAACCCACCTTAAACTGTAGATCCCCCTTCCACCACCAAAAAGGGTGTGGGAGGTGCGTTAAGGAATAGGAAGAAGGAGAAAGAAAAAATGTAAACCCTTCGGGGGCACATTAGCTGCTTTCACTATTCAGATGATTTTTATGATAAAAAATCCAGTTTTTAGATCTGAATCTTCGAAATTAAATAAATTTCCAATTGAAATTATAGAAATTACAGAACTTCTAAATGTAAATTGTCCAAGCTTAATAGCTCCAGTTTTAAAGCAGTAAAATTAGAAATTTTTTCGTTTAGAGGGATGTCAGGATAAAAATTCTTAAATTTAGACAATTTTAAAGATCAAAAGTCAAGTATTTAACTCAGATTCTTCTCAATTGGAGATATTTAGCTTGAAACGCTTTTTTGCAAAAGCTTATTTCCCAAGATTTGAAATTAAAAACTCTTCACTTTTCACGATTTTTAATTCAAAATTCTTCTATTTTGAAAATTTTCGAAGAGGCACCCTTTAACTTAAAAAATGTATGATAAAACTTAAAAAATTTGGATGATTTCAAATTCCAAATCTTCCAGATAAAAGAAATTTCGAATAAAAATCATAAAAATAACAGAATTTTCAATCTTTGAGCCTATTTCAAAATTTTTTGTTTATTTATTTCTAAACAGAGAGAAGTTCAAAAATCAAAAGACAACATATAAGTTTTAAATCTTGCAAATTGAAGAAATGTAAACAATAAATCATCAAAATTACAGAATTATGAATTATGATTTGTTTTTAATTCAAAAATATTTAATTTGAAAAATTTACAGTTTATGGTTCCGCAATTTCGAAGTGTTAGAGTGAAAAATTCTTGAATTTTGCAAAAATTGTATTAAAAATTAATCATTTTTTAAGATATGAATACTTCTTGCGTGACAATATCTATTAATAAAAATTCTTGTTCTTAGGTTATGATGATTTTAGAAATGAAAGTAAAGCTGTTAATTTCAAATATTTTAAACTGAAGTAATATTGAATGCAAATCATTAACATTGCAGAAATTGTGATTCTAAATAATAAAAATTTTTAAAATCTTTATATCTCCATATTTATAATATAAAATTCCATAATTTTCAAGTATTCCCATTAAAAACTCCCTAATTTTAATTATTTATAAATAAAAATACCGACATTTCGAGACTTTTGAAGAACGAAAATCAATTTCTTAATTCAGTGTGTGGTAAATTTTTAATTGTAGATTGTTGGAGAGCTCTTCAATTTTAAAAGATTTGCAATTCAAAATTCTTCACTTTTCACGATTTTAAATTTAAAATTCTTCTATTTTAAAAATTTTCAAATAGACACTGTTCATTTAAAAAATTGCATGATAAAATTCTTAAATTGTGAAGATTTTAAATATCAAAATCTAAAATTTAAATTCCAAATCTTCCAAATTGAAGAAATTTCGAATGAAAATCATAAAAATAATAGAACTTTCAATTTTTAACCTAAAACTTGGATAATTTTTAATTGATAATTTTCAAAGTTAAAACATATTTAATTTTAAAAGTCTTACAAGTCGTAGTTCTACAATTTTTAAGAGATAATTTTTTTAAGGCTTTTTTTAGCCTTGAGAAATAAAAATCCTTAGATTTTAAGATGCATTTATAAAAGTTTCCTTATTTTTAAGATTTGAAGATCAAATGTCAAGTTTAAAAAAAAACAGAATTTTTAATTCTAAATGGTCAAAATTAAAATGTGGTCATTTTTTAAGATTTACATTTTATAATTTATTCATTTAGAAATGTTTTGTTCATTGATTTTTATACAGAGCAAAGTTCAAAAATCAAAAGACAACTAATAAGTTCTAAATCTTGCAAATTGAAGAAATGTAAACAATAAATCATCAAAATTACAGAATTAATAATCCTGATTTGGTTTTAATTCAAAAATCTTCAATTTGAAAGATTTACAATTTATGGTTCCGCAATTTCGAAGTGTTAGAGTAAAAAAATCTTGTATTTTGAACAAATAGTATTACAAATTAATCATTTTTTAAGATATCAAACTCCTCGCGTTACAAGATCTATCAATAAAAATTCTGGTTCTTAGATTATGATGATTTTAGAAATGAAAAGTGAAGCTGTTAATTCTAAATCTTTTTAATTAAAGTAATATTGAATGTAAATCATTAACATTATAGCAATTTTAATTTAAAAAAATCTTTATATCTCAATATGTATAAGATTCTATAATTTTAAAGTATTTCAATTAAAAACTCTCTTATTTTAATTATTTATAAATAAAAATACCGACATTTCGTGACTTTTGAAGTTCGACAATCAATTTCTTCATTCTGAGTGTTGTAAATTTTTAATTGTAGATTGGTCGAGAGCTATTCAATTTTAAAAGATTTGCAATTCAAAATTCTGCAATTTGGAACTATTATAAAAGTAAGTTCCAAATTACATATATTTAAAATGTCAATCTAAAATATTATAATTCGCAATTCTGCATTACATATTATTTAATATTCAGGATTTATATTTAAAAGGTATTTAATTTGGAAAATTTTTGTCGTAATATGTAATTAAAATAATCCTAAAGTCAGATAAAAATTGTGATGTCGCTCTAACATGAAGGGAAATTGATATTCCAATTCAAACTAAAAAGTCCCAAATAAATCGCAACAACTTTAAGTTAAATTAAAATTTAAAATTAAATTAATTTAAAATTTATTTCTATTAATAAATTGTGAAACTTGGTAGTAAAAAATTAAGATATAAGAGTGGGAACCGAGAACCGGAATACCAATTAATACCTCTCCCCCCTGTCCTTCTACCCGATATTCATAGCTGCCATTTACGTACAAATATTTGAGCAAGACGGTAATTTACTGAGATCTAGTTACCTAAAATAAACACTTAGTCAAGGTAAATTAACTTTAATCGGATCGACTGATTGCCTCAAATTGCTACATGATAACCTAATTTTCCAGGAAAAGCATTTCAATTTTATGTACAATTTTTTTCTGCCGGAGTAACAAATAATTTTGTTTCAAATTTTTTTGAGTAAGCAATAAAGGTTTGATGAGGAATTTTACAAGAAATTGTATTTAAAAAAAAACTAAAGATCGAAAATTTAAACGATTCCACTAAACTCACATGAATAAGAATGTAAAAATTCTATATTGAGGAGTGAATAGAGGAAAATCTTTTCAAGGGAGTGAAAGATGAATCAAGGTTTTCATCTTTATTCGATAAGGTTTCATGAAGATGTAATTGAACGACGAGAAGCTCGACGACATAAAAAATTCGACCTACGTTTTTCACCAGTTCCTTAAGTGAGACCTAGCAATTTATCTGAAATGACGTCCTATTAAGATGGGATTCTTTACCGATCCTCTCGAACTTTTCGAACATGGAAAGTCCTTATTTTCTTGTCTCTACCTTTCCATCCCAGGCGTCACGAATGAGCTACCGACTAATGAGTTCTTAACTTTTTAAGCGCACCTTCATTGAAAGCTGAACAATTTCATCCTTCATCAGTATTCAAAAGGAATTAAGAAAACTATTTGAATTCTGAATCCTTCATAATAAGAATGTAAATGAGATTATTTAAAAAAAAATTGATCATAAATGCACTATTTAACTATTTTGACCTCGGCAATTATTCTTTTATTTTGGTTTTTCAAGCTGAAAAATAGGATTTTTTTACAGAACAATTGACTTTTAACCAGAAAAGGTATATTTCAAACCAAAAAGATGATTTTTCATCTAAATAGTTCAATTTAGAACCTTCAGAAACGTATTTTTAACCAAATTGTTGGATCTTCCAGCTAAAAGACGAATTTTTTGGATGACAGTTGAATTTTCAAGCATGGAATATCAATTTTCAGTGAAGAGATTTTCTTCAAAAAAAAAAGAATTTTGAATTCAAAAAGACGAATTTTAATCCACGCCGTTGCATTTTTAAACTACAAAAGGAACCTTTAGAGACATATTTTCATCAAATGGTCAAATTGTTAAAACAAAGAAATTTAACCGAATAGTTTAATTTTCAATCCGAGAAGACAAATCTTCAATAAAAGAGTTAAATTTTCGGAAAAACTATTAAAATTTCAAGAAAATTTTGAGTTTTTAACAAAATAAAGTAGGAAAAAGTATATTAGCTGAGCTGTCAAGCAAATAAATAAAGTTTTAACAAAAAATGTAATAGCCAATATTTCAGCTAATACAGATTAAAAATTTTAAATAAAAAACCGTTCAGTTCAACAAAAATAAGACGAATTTTAAACAAGATATTTGAACTTTTTTTAAGAGATAGATTCCAAAAACAAAATGAGGAATTTGTAATAAAAGAGGTGATATTCAAGATGGCAAAATTGTATAATGAAGAGAAAAAAAGATTTAAACCAAAACATTGTCAGCAGAATAGTGAATTTTTAAACAAATGCAGAATATTTTAACTAAATGATTTAATTTTTAACCAAAAATACGGATTTTTAACTAATAAAATGAACTACTAACAAAGCAGTTTAACTTTTAACAAAGGAGTTACATTTTTTATAAAAAATAATTATTTTCAACTGAAAAAGACGAACTTAAAACAAGATTTACTAAATTTTTAACCAAAGAAATACATTTTGATCTCAAGTGAATTTACAGAAAACGTTGAATTTTTTTAAGAAAGGTCATAAATTTTCTGCCAAAAAGTATGGGTTTTAACAAAAATTTTTTTAATTAAATGGTTCCATATTTAACGAAAAATGGTTACATATTTTAGTTACATTTTAAAGTAGGGAAAAATTCCGCCCAAAATAAAATGAATTTCCAACAAAACACTTAAGTTCCTAAACAAAGATGTAAATTTTTAATAAAGCAGACTAAATTTTGAAGAAAAATATACTAGTTGATGTTTTAACCAGAAAAGGACGAATTTGCAACAATAGAATGCATCAGTTGATATTTTAACCATAAGAGATTTGAATTCGAAAAAACATTAATTTAATTAAGAAAGTTGATTTTTTTAAAGATAATTAGATGCTGCTAAAGCTTGACAGTCTATTAGTCAATTTAAAAAAATTGTCAAATGCAATTTTTTCTGTCCAAAAAAATTGATTTTTAAAAAATGACCTCTAACAAAATAGTTCAAATTTATACAAAAAATTTTAATTTGTTACCATTAAATAACATATTTTTTACTAAATAGTTGACTTCTCTACGAAACTGATTGAATTTTTAAACCAAAAAGACGAATTTTCAACAGAAGTTTTCAACTACAAATGGAATAATTACATTTCCAGTTGGAAAAATTGTCTTTCAACCAGAAAAAGTATATTTAACCAAATAGGTTAATTTATAACCAAATTGTTAAATTTTTAAATAAAAATGATCACTGTTTAGCCAATAATGAAATAACTACCTTTAGGTTAAAAAAAATTCAACAAAGAAAGCGAATTAAAAATGTTATTAGTTGAATTTCAAACTAAAAAAAAATTAAAAGAAACTGGATTAGTTACATTTTTGCTTAAATTGAGTGATTTATATCCAAACAAACAACAAATTTTCATTGAAAAAGTCCCATTTAAAAGCAAATAACAAATATTTTACTCATAGTTATATGTAAATTCTGAACCACAAATATAGTAATATAATAGTAGACTTTTCAATTGAAAAGTATAATGCAACAAAGAAATTGGATTTTGTTATTGAGTTTTGAAAATTTATTTGAAATTAGAGAGAACAAACAAGAAAAATGGAAAATTTCTCGAAATCAGGAGAAAAGGTTATTAAAAAAGTGGTAAAGAAAGACATCACGGAAAGAGTGTGAAGGCTCTACTCAGACGCTTGTCTTGTAGAATAAAATGCATGACAAAAATGCAGCGTTTGGATATACCTTTTCGTCAAAAACCTTCACCAAACCTCCCACCGACTCTTATAAAAGTGACTTAAATTTCGAGCGGTCCCTGGAAATTGTTCAAAAAGTCATTCAAGCGTTCTTCTTTTCCCTTGTTAGGAAAACGATATAGATTTTTTTGCAAAGGATCGTTCAAAAAGGATACAAAGGACTTCGCGCGATTTGGTTCTTTCCAAAGGCCTTGATATTTTCGTACTCATAAGAAGATGGCATCAAACGGGTTTCATTATTCCGTGGGAGGAGGAATGTAGGTAAATACGAACGTTGCAGGCTTACCGGAAGCGAGAGCACGTTACATACCTCGAGGCGTTCATCCGACCTCTTTTGGGGACGTATGTAACATATAAACGCTCCTGCATTTGCATACGAATCGCCGAGGAATCATGCCAGACCAGCGCACATACACATGCAAAGACTGCTACACAGTCGAGGGATGAACTTTCGAATGCCCTCGAAATCTCAGTCGTACTCGGTATCCAATATAGAACTTGGCTGCCTTTACAGCAGGTCACGTATCTAATCAAAAGTAATAAATATAAAATTATATCCTTCTGGTACCAAACTTTGATTTGAGATATTATCCTTTATTAGTTTTGAAATGTCTTCCAACATCTTGGAGAACGAGGAGTCGAACTCATTTATTTTTTTTTATTTTTTGTATTTTCTTTGTAGTTTGCAGCACTGTAAAATGGTTGATTGGAAAAACTATTTGATTAGTAAAATTACTAAATGCTGTTTTATTAGTTGACCCAACAATACCATTAGTTGCAGTAATTATGCATTCAGTACTCGATATTAATTAAATTGTTGTCCCAACTAATAGGATAGCAGTACCATACTAATCTTAACTAATAATTTCAGTAACTTCATTTTTAATAGTAACAGTAATAAAAATTTCTGAAACAAAACATCTTTTTTCGCCAAAGTTTAAAAGTAATTCGCATAAAAAGGTAGAAAAAGGTCACTTTTGTGTGTTTTGAATTAGCTCTCATTTTGAAATTTTCGTCATTTTGTATTTTTCCTCAATTTTCGATTTAAAAATCCTGTATTATCTCGATAATAGATTGTTAAATTTTATCCACAATTTTTGTTTAGCCTTTGTTCATAAAGTTACGAAATAGCTTTCTTAGGCTAATTAAGATGTCCGCCCTTTTGTGATTTTTCAAAATTTTCAGTTTTTGACTATGAAAATGATAAAGACTATATTTCCGCTACTTATATTTAAAAGATTACATTTTTATTTAAAAATTATATCAATCTATCCCCGGATTTCACTACATCAATCTGTGGATATTTTTGGCTGACTATCCACCGGCGTTACTACTTAACTTTTAAAATGCAACGTACACTCTAATTTTCTATATCTTATATGGAAAAGTTACATTTCTTTATTCAAACAATAGATAACTTTATTGCCAGATTTCATTAATTGATTCGATATATGTATATTAGTCTGACTATTCTCAAGTATACTACTTCAACATTTTAATGTATGTGCATTTTATTCTGAATTATATGTATATAAATAGTGCAGCAATTAAATAAGTGTGTTTCTCTTAAAACAAAAATAATTTCGATGATAAAAATGTGCCATTAATTTTTTTAAATAAGAATTTTTTCTATGCCTTACCTTTATCTAATATTTTGAAATTAAATTTGACCTATTTTCAACCTATCCTTGACCTTACACTTTTTTAATTCAAAAAACAGAATTTGGTTTAATCCATTGCTGTATTTAAAAACAAAAAAATTGCTGCTATATTAACAAAGATATTGTAGATATACTTCCAGACGATGTAGTTACAAATTTTTTAAATAACCTGAAAAATAATGATTGCTGCTAAAGTTTCATAGATACCAATTCTGTTAATTACATTTTAAATTATTGATGGATGAAAGTTTTTGGAATATTTTTTTACAAGTATTAAAACCACATGGATTGACAATTGTCCATTCATTCAACAGTTTTACATATAATTAGCATTTGAGTGACAATTTTTTTCACACACTATAATTAAAGGGATATGTAAAATTGACTGTTAAGATGAAAAAGAAAATTTTTTAACAAAAATATTAATTTTTAATTAAAGAAGATCAATGAATAAATAATTACATTTTTAGCTGCAAAAAATAGTCTCCCACGACAAAACTTTTGTTAAAAAAATCGTTTAATTGTAAATCAAAATGAGAAATTTTCGACGGACGAGATTAATTTTCTACTTAAATAGAACAGTAATAAATTAAATACATAAATTTTCTAACAAATATTTGCATTTTTAACTCAGAAAGGAAAATAACCAACAATGGAATAGCAACATTTTTATGTTAAAAAAATTAATTTTGAATTGAATTTTAACAAAAAATAACAATTTTAAACAAGTTTTGTAAAAACGCGAATTCCTAACAGAATAGTTTAATTTAAAAACAATTATTTTATTTATTAACCAAATAGTCTTAGTTCAGCCAAAAATATTTTAACAATTTAAATAAATTTTCAACTAGAAAAGGTGATTTTTCAATTTCAAATATAAATTTTCAACTAAAAATATAATAGTTACGATTTCGTTAAGGAAATTAATTATGAACCAAAATAAATCAATTTTGAGGAAAAAAGTTCAACATTTAACAAAACAATCCAATTTTTAACTAAACTGTTGATTTTTTTTCTAAGAAGATTTATTTCTTTACAAACAAATGAATGATCAACAAAATGGGCGAATTTTCAACCTAGTACCAAATTTTAAACAAAAAAATGTACCAAGCTATATTAAAGTTAAAATTGCAGCTACACAAATTATTTTCTACCAAAAATAAATCGATCAAAACAAAAAAATAATTTTGAACGAAGTATTTTAACTTCAAACTAAGCTCTTAAATTAATAAATTATTATTTAAAAAGTGGGAAATAGTTTATGGGCAGTTTCAAATCTAGTACGTTATTTTGTTATTTAAGTTAATATTTATATATTATCAATGTTGTCAAATAAAAAATAATGAATGTAAAGCGTTTCATTAAAATTATTCGCATATAAGTATCAAATAGTTTTAACCCGTTATTTTTATTCTGATTGACGGTTATATAAAATTATACTTATGTTTCGTATTTTAAAATATTAGAGGATAAAGCGTCACTGTCACTTGCTATTCTGAAAAAATGTCACAAATTCTCGCAAAAGGATGTGCTAAGTTCAAAAGCATTAAAAATAAGTTTGACATTTTACATGTCAAATTTTACCTTCCACATTATGTTTCTATTCTTGATTTCAAATTTTTGACCTATAAATTAATTTTCTTTTAAGTTGCTAGCTTGTCGTAGAATAATCGAATTTAAGTGATTTAGATTAAGTGCAAGTTTAGTAGAGGATTGAAAAAAATATTCTACCAATTTCAATCAGATAGTCGAAGCTTAATGAAACGACCAATTTAGTGAAAAATGTTATATTATGTTTTAAACAATATACCAATTTTTCCTTCATTTTACTATTTCAAACGTTGTGTATTTTGGCTGACTATACTTCGGATCTACTGCTTAGATTAAGAAAACTTAAATTCACTTAAGTATGTTTAATTTATATTCACAAATTACACTTTTTCATTGCAACAATTCAAAAATATATTACTAGATTTCAGTAAACCATTCACTATATATTCGTCAGACTATTCTCAGTCGTTACTACTTAAAACTCAAAAAGTACAATCTAATGAATTTTATCTATTATTTATATCGAAAATTAGATTTATTATTAAAACAGTACTCTAAATTAAATATAAATAATATAACAATTTGGCATATGACCTTTCACATTAGATTTCTATCTGTTATTACAAAATTTTAAACTAGAAATAATTTTTTTTTCTAAATTGCCAGCAGGTCATGTTATAAGTGATACCGAGCGATTTCAAGCGATTTTAAGTAAAGTAGAGGATTAAAAAGAATGTTCTAGCCGTTCGAATCGGATATTTGAGACATAATGTTGGGTCTAATTTATCGAATTTTACTATTCCAGTCATTATACAATTTGCCTGGCTATTCTCGGCAGTTACTACTTAAATTTTAAAAAGTAAGATTTACTCGATTTTTTTCATGATCTATATCAACAAATTCCATTGTTTCATTGAAACAATATATAGATCTATTTTTGGATTTTTCTAATCCATTCGGGAGATATTTGTCTGTTTGTCCTTAGTCGTGACTGAATAAATTTTATTGTGTAGTATTCATTCAAATTTTTTTTCATGATCAATATCGCGAAACTAAAGTTTTTCATTGAAAGAGTACCTTAATATTTTATCATATTTCATTCATTCATTCAGCAGATACTGGTTTGACTATTCTGAAGTGTAACCACTTTAATTTTTGAATGTAAAATTGATTTTAAATTGAATATGAATACTATATTGATTGTGCTTATAGCCTTCCATATCCGGCTTCCATCTCTAATTCAAAATTTGCAAACTATAAATCATTTTTTATTTAAATCGCCAGCAGTGCGTAGGAAAACTACCTTTAGCGATTGCAAGTTTAGTAAAGGATTGAAAAGAATATTTTAACAATTCGAATCGGATAGTCGAGGCTGAATGTTACGACTAATTTACCAAACATATAGCCAGATCGCTTTATCGTTGGTGAAATTTTGAATCGACTGCTAAGCGACCGCCTTGTTCAAGATCACATAGGAGTGCCGTGTCAATATAAATGTAAATGTCATTGGGAACTACACGAGCGCATACATTGTAAGTCCCAGGAGGACGATTGCACACGGAGAATATTGCAGATGGTCGTATGGGACATTCGCCGCAATTGAATTGCCCTACGGATTGGAACGTATAAATGCAGGTGGAGTCGGCACTTTATTTCGCATATACCTACATAGCTCGTAAATGATCTCTGTTTCCACTATGTCTATAATGCCAAATATTTTTTTATAGATATGTACTTTAAGTTGAACGTTAACTTGTCGATTCTTTTGATTTTATATTCAGATCAATTAGATATTCAAATGAAAATATCATTCTCTCTGGTACTACAAATTGACTTTACACACTTTCGCTTATCTCCCTGTTATTCTATTTTCTCCAATCTTTAACGAATTTCTCTTTTTCCCCTATTTCGGAAAATCTTCATATCAATTTTTCGGCACTTGATAAATAGAACCCAATAAGAAAAATCAAATAATTCAACCATTTTTGACCAAAACTTAATTCTTTTTGGTTGAAATTTTACTAAGATATATTGTTTGTTAAGAATGCATCTCTTTTTGTTAAAAACTATACAGTTTCGTTGAAGATTTAACCATTTTTTGAAATTCTGTCCTTGTTCATTGAACATTAATTTTTCCAACTGAAAATATAACTACAACAGTTTTAGCTGGAAATTAATCACCTTTAGTTGAAAATTCAACTATTTGGTTCGAAATTACCTTCTTGTTTAAAAACTCATATTTATCACTAAAAAATTCAACTGTTTTTAGAGAGTTTACCTTCTCGGCCTAAAAATTCTAATAATTGTTTAATAGTTATTCATCTTGGTACAAAATTCAACTAGTATACAGTAAATTTAATTAGTATAAAATTTAATTATTTTACAAAAACTTAAATTATTTTGTTAAAAATTCAACTTCATTGGTCGAAAATTCAACTGGTTGTTTGCCATTCGTCTTCTCGGAAATGAAAATCGTTTATTTGGATATGAAATTGATCTATTATGGCGGAAAAGTAATCTTTCTTGATAAAAAGTGAACTTTTATATTTTAAAGTATATTTAAGGTTTGAAAATATCCCTTTCTTCAACAAAATTCGTGATTTTTCCCTTAAATTAGCTTATCTTTTGTGACGGAAAATGCTACTACTTCTAAAAATTTAAATTAGTTTTCTTCGCTGAAAATTTTTACTGGTTTAAAATTAATTTTTTTAACTGAAAGTTCGATTAATTTGTTGAAAATGTATCCTTGTTTGGTTGAATTTTGCTAATTTTAATTAAAATGTTAAATATTTTTGTATGAAATATAAAGAATTATATTTTTGGTGAAAAGTATTCTTTCGTTGTTTAAAAATTCAACTATTTTGTTGAAAGTTAAACGAATTTGTTAAAAAAAATTTTGACGTGTATTCTTCTCTTTGGTTCAAAATTTAATTAATTTCTTCAATAGTCGGTCTTTTGTTGGTTAAAACTGATTCATTTTGGTAGAAGTTTGATTTTTTGGTTAAAGATGTAACTGATTCACATAAAAATGAAACTGTTTTTTTTTAGGTTTGATATACTTTGTTGGAAACTTATTATTTTTGCTCGAACGTAACTGTTTTTATCTCAAATTAAAATTTGGTTCTATCTAAAACTTTACCTATTCTATTTTTAGTTGAGAAATGACCTTTTTTGTGATAAAATTTAACTACTTAGTTAAATTAGAGCCGCTTACTTAAACGTTTGCTTTCTTGGTTAAAGATTTATCTCCTTGGTTGGGAATGTTAAAAAACTAGTTTTTTTATATTCTATTGTTTTAACTGCAAATTTAACTGTTTGGTCAAGAATTCATGTATTTTGTTAACATTTCGTCTTTTTTGTTTAAAATAACTGTTTTTTATGTTAACTTGGTTTGTCGTTTTTTATGAAATGTCAACTACCATATTTTTCCTTAAGAAATTTTCCTTTTCGAGTCGAGTGTTGTGTAAAAAATATGAATTTTTTTCTAGCAAACTCAACTTATTTGTGAAAAATTCCTATTCTTCATACAAAATTTTTGTTGAAAATTTAGCTATTTCGTTAAAAATGCAATACATTTCAGCTTGAAGTCATATGAATTTAATGCGTTTTGTAGTGAGCTCAATAAGGTACCTACATTAATATTCTTTTAAAGAATTGATTCCCCTATTTTCGTGAAAAATCTACCTATTTTCGCTGTTTTGATATCATTTTGGACTGTGATGTCTGTAATAATGTCTGTAATTTAAACTAGTTTCGCCATAAAAGTTGCTGGTGCCGAAAGTGTTCTGATGGTAATCAATAACCATAAAAGAATCTATACATTAAAGTTGCCACATTGATTCAGAATTTCAAATAAAAATTCAGTGCGAAATTAAAACGCATTAAATTCAAAACCACAGTGAATTTGTATATTTCTCACCATAGGCAAAAAAGTATTTTCTCTCAACAATCGAATAAAATTTATTCTCTCGATGTGCATTGGAAGTGGAATTAATCTCAAACCGTGAAAACGTGCAAATGAACTCCAGCACTTTTACTGGGATTTTCGACAGCAATATGTTTCTCCTATCAGCCTAGGCATCCCTGATTCGAGTTTATTAATGCAGAGTGCAAAAACGTTATCTTCGAGTCAAAACATTGTTTCTGGTATAAAATCTACTAAAAACCGATACTCTTCCGCTCCTGCTGCTGTCATTGTTTTTATTTATGTACACCATACATTGCTATGCGCGTAGAAGGATGCAGTTATTAAAAATAATGTTAAACAATGCAGATGTTGAAGTTTTACCAATAATTATTTTTCTCGTATTATAAACTATTTTGAAATAATCAACTTTTAATGCCATTTTACGAGTGGCTCACGTGACCAGATTTCTACCTTACCGACATTTTTTATTTCCTAACTTTTTTCATACGAAGCGCCACATCGAGTTGACAATTTGGGATAATAAATCGCAAGCACTAAGAAAGGTGGCTCTGGTCCTAAATTTTAATCATTATGAAAAAAGCAAAAAAAAAATTATTTACAAAAAAAACTTTTTTCATAATTATACGAATTTAGGACCAGACCCACCATTCTTAGTGCTTCTTATTTATAATCCACAATTTTCAACTCGATGTAGCACTTCGTATGAAAATAAGTTAGGAAATAAAAATAGTGGCAGTAATGTAGGAATCTGGTCACGTGGCCCACTCATCACATGGCCTTAAAATGCCTAATTTTCAAAAAAAATGTGATAAAATTTTTTTTATTTGATACGTTCATTAGTTACGTAAGGATGACTGTTGCAGTTCTAGATCCCTTTTCCTACAAATTCATCCAATTTTTGTGAACACCCACCCATTCTTACGTTAGATTTTATATTTTTCAGCGACGTGAAAGAGTTTAAGGACGAATTAAAGATTTAAGTTTTCAAGCGATTTAAACAGATTTAAAGGGATCACTAAAGTTTCGACGTTTTTCAAATGTTTCTAAAGGATTGCGCGAGCATTAACAGATTTCAAATGGTTTTGAAAGATTTTGAAGTAATTACCGAGTACAGTATCAGAGCAAATCTCCAATTTCCAACGATTTCAAAAGATTTGAAAAGACTTGAAGAATTTTTTATGGATTTAAAAAAATTAGAAATGATTTTCGTGGACTAAAAAGGATCTTAAGGGATTTTAAAAGATTTAAACGGATTTGAAGGGATGCCAAAAGATTTTACGGTATTTCAAAGGATTTTGAAAAACTGTAACTTATTTTACGAGATTTAAATATGTTTCAACTGTTTCATGCGATTTCAAGGGATTTAGAAAGCTTTCAAAGTACAGATGGAAAAAAGTTGATAATCCTACAAACTCTGTTTTTAAATCATGAAAAAGGTTCGACGTGAAAACACTATGAAACCGAAACAATCTCCTTGACGACCAAAATGGAAAATTGACTTTTGGACCATGAGCAAAATTGATGTTTTTTAAAAATCGTTTCTTTATGTGAGCAATCTAAATTGCTGCACTATTGAGATAGTTTGATTTTTTTCGTTTATCCACACATTTTTGGGGGGTTGCGTAAGATTTTTAATGATTTAGTAGAGCTTTAATTGATTTCTAAAGACTGTAAAGGACTTTTAGGTATCTTAGAAGATTTTACGGAATTTCAAAGACTCGTAAGGAATCCAGAGAGCATGTTCGTTTTAAAGGGATTGCATTAAAATATTCAAAAATATTCAAAAAGAGCAAACTTACTCAAGAAATTCTTTTATACCCCCCCCCCCCCTCTAATAATGTTCACACCCTTAGAATCTAGCAATATTATACGAGCGCTCCGGGTGAGACAAAAGCAGCATTGTCAATTAATTTATTAATTACTTAATTTGGAATTTTTAAGAAATTCAAGATAATTGTAGGATTGAGAAAACTTACCTGAAGTGAAGTTCAATATAAAAAGCTTCGCCAAAGTCCCTTTAAATCTGTTAAATTTAAGGATTTTCTGCACTTTTCCTACTTTCTGCGCCTCCATTTGTTTCTCGCTTTTAGCCTGCTTACCTTATTATATTTTAAAGCACCCTTATTGAATATCGGTATTTTTGAAATTTTTGGTGTAGATTTGATCAGTTCAGACGAGACTATTTACAAGATTTATATTAAACTTCACTTTAGGTAAGTTTGTTCAATTTTACAATTGTATTTTGCTACTTCGTCAACTAGTATCAATTATGCAGATGATTGAAGTATTTTAGACAAAATAGACTATTGCTATGTATAAATTTAGGTAAATGTATATTTCCTTTGAAAAAATAAATCATTTAGTTTAAAGACGCTATGAAACTTATTTTATAAAAGGGCAACATTTTAATTTTTATCGTTTAGAATGATTGATTCAAAGTTGTTTTCTTGTTTTTCTTCAACAAGAATGCTCCGCACATGTTCGGTTTATCTTTAAAGAATGGTACGTTTAGTACCGGTTGAATTCTGTTTAGTCCTGAAATTTTCATTCTTCTAGTTTTTTTATTTGGATCAGCTTATCTGACAAAAAGATATTTTCTAGTTCAATCTTGGTGGATGTTTGAACTCTCTGTGTCGTTATTAGGGCCAGAAGAGTTTCTAGTTTTTTAGTAAAGTTCTCTAGCGATATTGTTTCATCAGCATGCAAGGTGGATAAGTGCTGGGGGATTTGGTGGTTTTAAGTTTGCTACTCCTTTGAAGAATCTAAATAATTAGATATTATCATTTAACTTTATTTCCATTACATAGAAGATCACGGATCTGTAGCGATTATGAGTGATGTATGACCGTGTGTGGTCCAGTAGCTCTGTAAGGAAACGCAATACCATTGATATATGGCTGTTGAAGAGCGATGTCCTATTTTGTTTGCAAAACATCGATTGCAACTGTATGCCTTTGCTATGATGTTTGATAGTAATTTCTATTATGGACAGGTTCTTTAAGGCTATTGGCTCCAGGGGCACTGCTCTCCATAGCACTTTTGTCTAAGGAAATAAGAAGAGAAATATTCTTTTTTGCCAAGGATTAAAATCCTTTAATGCAGCCTTATCCAATAGCTGCATTATAGCATATTTATTTTTAAGGTGCTCTTTAATGGATTAGTTAGGTTGATTAGGTATCGTTCCTGGTGCCCTCCCCTCTTAGAGCTCATCAGACTCTTCTTGGGAAGTCTCTGCCAGTTTAAATAGCCTATCCTAGCAGTTTTAAATTGCTTTAAAAATTTTTCTCTAAACCGGAACGTGTCAAAATGCGAGCATCTAGAAATGGCTTTAGCGATCTAATCCATTACTAGTGTGAAGATTCTTCTGGTCTCGGAATTACCATGGTGTATATATATGACATTATTTTCTGCATCGCTGAGGATCGCTGATACCTGGTTCAGACGTACCTTTTCTGTTGTCTCTTGGGCTTCTATAAGACAAGTTAATACTTGACCTGTGGAACTTATAGCGGCTCCTCGTTGGTTTTGTGATGCAAACTGATATTGGTATCTTTTTATACCAGTGTCTCCAATGATGTTCTTTACTTCTAGGTTTGCTACTAGAGCGGTCTTGCAATGTATCACTGATAGACTAAGAAAAGCGAAAAAATCTTTGATTTTAAAAGATTTAAAATGTCTGCGATGGAACGGTCATTAATGGCCATTGAAGACGAGGCAGCGAAATATAATAAGGGAGCACAGGGAATTTAAGGGATTTAGAGTCAAAAGGGTTAAACGGGTTTCCTTTGTTTCAGCTATTTCAGGTGATAAAAAAATAAAACAAAACATACTAACTAATAAATAAAAATAAAAGAACATAGTAAGTCAAACTTTAAATATATTTATTTGTAATATATTAGTTTCATATTATTTATTAAATTTTCTTGTTATATTTTGAAGAAGTAAAATTACTCAATTTATATTATATGAAATTCTTTGAGATCAGTTTTGAATCTTTGATAATCTAAAAAAAATGAAATTAATCTTGCTTAATATCAAGCAGAAGCGGTTTTTTTCCTTCTTATAGTTTATTATACAAAAAGTTGAAAATAAGAAACTTTTATTTTCTTTATTCAAAATAGAGTTTGACATTTCTTGCAATGATAGTTTTTCAGGCTGCCTGAATTTTTTAAAATATCTAAATTCCTCGAATTCCCAAAGCGCTGTGAATGCTGACGTTCCTGAAACTCTGGAATATTTTTAATCGTCTGAATTTCTTGCATATTCTGAATATCTATAATGTATTAAATAATCTGAATTCCCTCAATTCGCTGAATTTCTTTCTTTAGCGAAATTTCTTTAAATATATGAATTCCGAGAATTCTTTTAAATCCTTAATTTCTCTGAATTACTTGATATCCCTAAATACTTATATGCTTAAATTTCAATGTTATGGATTTCAGAAAGTTTTTAATTCTCTGAAATATTTGAATTAATCAAATGTTTTAAAATTCTCTGAATTTGTTAAATATCTTAGAATCTCTACTTTCGCTGAATTCTTTATAAATTCTAAATTCTCTCAATTTGTTGAAATTCATAAATGCTCAACAATTCTCTAAAATCTCTAAAAATTTTGCATATCCTGGATTCATTTAACATTTGGAATTGCCTTAATACCCTGAGTTCCTAGAATTCTTCGAATTCCTTAAATTTACTGAATTCTTTAAATTATTTAGATCTATAGAATTTTCTGAATTCCTGAAATTCTTCATATTCTCTAAATACCTAAATAGTCTAAATTTCTTGAATTCCCTTAATTGCTTAAATTCACTGAATTCCTTAATATCGCTGAATTCCTAAAACTCCAGATTTGGTGAATGTACTGAAGTCCTGAAATACTTCAGATTCCCAGAATCCTCTTAAATTTCTAGAATTATTGAAATTCTCCTAATTTCCTGAATTCATAAAAAATTTGGAATTCTCTAAACACTCTAAATTTATTGATGTGCTTTCGTTTGTGGAATTTCCTGAATTTTTGAAACTGCAGATTCTCTAAATCTCCTAAATTCCTAGAATTCTTAAAAGTCTCGTTATTTCCTGAATTTTCTAAACATTCTAAATTTTTTTAATTCGTGAATCTCTTTTTTTAATCGGAGTTCTACTGATTCTGCAAATATTCTAAATGATCTGTAATCCATAAATTTGTGAAATTTTTCTGAATTCTTTGCATTATTTTGCGATTCCTGGAATTCAAGTAATGTACGGAATAAAGGAAACCCCATAAATTCAGTAAAACAAATTCAAGAAATTTTATTGATTAAGAAAATTCCAGGAAATCAAAAATATAGGCAGAAATTTATGGAATTATATGCCTAAAATGTAAACAATAAAGAAGAATTGAAACTTTTTAAGCATTCAATGTTAATAATTTAATACTAATACATGTTTCAAAATAATATGTTTTTCTGTATATAATAACTTTCAATTGAAATTCTCGGCAAATTGAAAACATAAAAAAAATCCTCATGTACTGAATGTTTTTAAGATAGTTTTTCTATGTTCTAAGCCTAGGTCCAAAAATAAAGAAAATTTTTACATTAAAAAATAAAAAATTTCCTTTTAAGTTATTATTTTTTATTCTGAGATATAAGTGAATAAAATTTAAAGTTTATAATTAGATTCACAGTAATTTTGAAATACTCATATATTAATAATTGGTAATGTCATTTTGCTCGCGCATTCTGTCTCGCATATAATTGAAAATGTAGATTATTGTTAAGAAATAATATACAGTTTCTCTGTGAAATTATTCAGTATTCTTCCTTAATTTACTTTTTCTACATGAAATCTGATATAAGATTTGAAAATTGTCGACAATAAAAAAACCGGTGTACAAAGTGTTGTAGAACAGAGCGGGTACGTTTAAAAGTTCGTTGGAAAGTTTTTGTATGCGGAAATCGTGAGTACCAAGTTCGCACGCGAAGCTCGTTTCTGGATAGGGGCTCCACGCCCTTACAACAGTATTCCACTTCTCGCAAATGTTTCTGGCTTGCATTTCTCTCAAATGAAAACTTAACACGAATGCAGTACGGCAGTGCAAGTTTTTAAATTAAAGTACCCAAACTGGCATAGCCCCACCCCCTAGACTCCACACTCCTTCACTGTCCTCATGTATCCCTCACTGAATTTATTTCCACTACGAAAGTAGTGGCTTCAAATCTTGGAAAAAATTTGATTTTAAAACTCACAGACTTCTTTTTTCAGGCTTCTGGAAATAACCAAGGTAAAATATTTAATGAAGTTTAAAAAACTTCTTTCTGCTTATGAAGCAAAAATTTATTTCAGAAATAAGTAATTCTTAAAGTTATAGAAAGAAAGGAATATTTAATGAATTAAAAAAACTTTCTGCTTGTAAAGTAAAAATTTTTTTTAAGAACAATCGATTTAAATAATGAAATGGAAAAAAGAGTAAAATATTAACTGCGTTTAAGAAAACGACTTCCTGCTTACGCAGAGAAAATTTATTTAAGGGAAAAGTGATTTGAAAAGTTCCATGAAAAAAATCAGAAGAATATTTAATGGATTTAAAAAAAGTACATTCTCCTTTCTATGTGCAAATATATACAAAAAAAAGTAATTTATAACCAAACCTAAGATTGAACGGAGGCCCCAATTACTTTTTAGAACTAGAACGCATTAAGTATTTTGGTTTTGCAATTTTTTTGAGTTTAACAGGTTTTCAGAATTACCATTACCAGGGAGAGATTTTCAGGGAGAGAAAAGTAATTAAAAATGAATTTTAAGGTACTCAAAAAATTTAGAGGAGTTAAGAAATTGTAGAGGGTATCTAAGTATTGCAAAGGATTTAAAGACTTTTTGAAGACTTTAAGCCTTTTTAACGGATTTTAAAGTATTTCATGAGATTTTGAAAATACAAGATTTATAGGATTTTTTTCAATTTCCGAGGATTTAAAAGAAATCGAGAGACTTGAAAAATTTCTAGGGATTTGAACGTAAACATTTTTAGAGAAGTTTAATTTAATTTATATTCAAGGAATTTAAAATAATTGCAACTTCCAGAATAGATTTTTAATATTATACGAGTATGTTTATACATTTCAAAAGGGACTTTAGGAGTTTTTGAAAATTTTAAGCTTTTTTAAGAGAATTTCGAAAGTTTAAAAAGACTTAAAAGATTTTAAAACATCTAGAAAATTTTATGAATCACTTCAGCATTTAAACATTTAAAATTTGATGTTATAATTAAATGAAAATGCAAAGAATTCTTGGATATTTTAAGGAATTTCACAAATTATTTAATCAGATTATTACATTTTTTCTGGAACCTTAAAGAAGAGGCTTAATTCAATTTATGTTTAAGAATTTAAAAATTGTTGCTATTTTTCTCAATGAATTATCACTTTAATATATTTAAATATTTGAAAATTAACAAACGCAGATTTCTAATTACATATGAAGTTAAAAAGTTTAATATTTCATAAAAAATGTAATCACTTTTGGTCAAAATTTACTGTCTTGTTGAACATTCTTCATTTTCGATAAAAAATTCATATTTACTAGTTAAAAATAACCTTTTTTTGTTAAAATTTGTTCATTTTTCATAAATTAAGTTTTTTGAGTAAAAAGCTGATCTTCTTTGATTTAAAATTCAAATATTTAGTTAAAAATTTAATCAAATTTTTTTTGAAAATTCTACTATGCTGTTAAAACTCATATTTTCTAATCGAAAATTCCAGTTTTTTGTAGAAAATTCGTCTGTTTGGATAGAACGTTCGAGCTTTTGGATTTAAAATGTATCTTTCTTGGTAGAAAAAAGTTATTTTTGAAAATTGAACTACCTTCTGAAAAATTCGTCTTTGTTGGTTAAAAACGCATTTTTCTTGGTTAAAAATTACCTATTGATGTGGACATGCCTTTCAAAAAATTAGACTTTTCGGAAAATAAATTTGCTTGAAAATAAACTTTTTCCTTGAACCTTTAAATTTTTATCTTAAAAACTAAACTATTATTGAAAGTGCATTTGTTTTGATGAAACATCAATCTTCTTTGGTTTGAGATTCATTTCTTTTGTTGAAAATGAAATACATTTTGACTGGAAATCTCAAGCGTTTGATATTAAATTCATTCTTCTATTTTTTACCTAATTTTGTAAAAAAAATCATGATATTTTCCTTGTTTCGTGAGCGATTTGGGCGAAAGCGAGTATTTCAATTTTAAGTAGTTTTGTATTTAAAATTGTGCAATTTAGTTGGTCCAATTATTTTCGGAGAAAAACGAAAAAATATCTATCTCGGTCCGGAATTAAACCAATATTCTTGTTGCTCCTGCTTGCACAGCATGAAACGTTTCTGCATATCTTTAAACTGACAAATTTCAGTGACTAATTCCAGTCTGTATAAATTTTCCGAAGCTGAATATAATTTAAAATATTGGTGTTCTGTCTAAATTAGAGAAACAAGAAATGATTAACTGTAGACATGGTGGCGTATTAGGATAATGCTTCACTCATGTAGAGTGGCGTTCCCGGTTCAAATCCGGGCCGAGATAGATTTTTTCTCATAGAATATTATTATTATAATTATTTTGTATTATTCTTATGAAAAATAATTTTGGGTAAGTATTAGATCCAAATACTTTTTTTAATAAGGGCAGAGATTAATTAGTTAGACACGATTTCACAATAAACTCAATATTCCAAATTACACAATAAGATTCTAATAACATTACAAAGACTTTAGGACGGGCATAACGAGATTATTATTTCGATTTTTTTTCTATCATTCCACAAAAAAAAATATTTATATAAAAAAAAACTTTTCGCAAAATTTTTAAAATTACTGTTTCAAGATATATTTAAGCATTCATTATGATCGCGATCGTTGCTCAAAATACTGAGATTAATTTTAATCAAGGATAACTATATCAGTAAAAGAATAAGTTTTTGTAGGATATTTTTCTGCTAGAGGACATAGTTTTTTTTATACATTTTAATTGTTGGAGGAGAGTATACAATTCCATCTTTATATATTTTATATACTTTTGATTTTCTTTCTTTTCTTATTAATAACTTCAAATCAAGTCATGGTCAGTAATGGAAGAAAGAGGGGGAGACGAAGGTTTAATTGAGAGGGTAAAAGAAATATTTGCGGAAACTTAGATAAAGGTGCAGATATGATAAAAGAAAGGAGAGTAATTCTGGACAGGAAGGGGGCACATGAGGGGAGAGCATGGAAAAGTGAGTGAAGTGGATTATGAATGTAAGTCGTCAGCGAAAAGAATTGGAGAAGCTGGAAGATCTGAGTGAGTGTGAGCTAAAGAGAAAGAGAGAGTGGGTAGGATAGATCGCCAAAAAATGATTCCTAGAGGAGAAATAGAAACTATTTTTGCGGTAGAAAATCTAATTCTGAAATTGATAATGGTAAGAGATCGAGAGAGTTTAAACAAAATAAAGTAGTTGAACTTGGGGAGGCGGGTAATTCATTTTCTAACGGTTTGTTACATGGGCATTCAGAGGGTAAACATTTGTTCAAAAATTTTTTACGTAATTTATCTTTGGTCCCTAAATGAACTGAAGTTTGAATGAATAAAACAAAAATTATCTTCTTTTATTGAAAATACTTTTTGTAAGATGTGGCGTGGTAATTCTCCTGATACTGTTCCCCTAGTATATCTTGCTGATTTCTTCTAGGCAAATATACTTTGGTGCAATAGTTCAGCATATAGTAAGAGAATTTTCATGAGTATTTCGCTCATCTTCGCAGTGATTTTATCTCCCGCTGGAGACTCGTTGAATTCAGTGTGCGGTTGGAAGGGTGAACGTGAAGCGGAATTCATTCTCCTGTACGTTGCCTTAATTATCTTAACCCTCTTGCGAGTCGTGTTTCTTCTTCTCACTTTTTGAAGTGAGCCACCTTGGAATTGCAAAAAAAAGAACTGTTATTAATTAACACTTGAAGAAGAGGAAGGACTGTGATTAATTAAATTAAATTGTTCAGATAATTTCATAACGCCGGAGAATCGCACTCTGTCTAAGAAAGAGAACTTTTTCAGAGATTGAAACAAGAAGTTTAACTAAATTGAAATTTTCTTGATAAACTTTTGAAATTCTTCGTTGTTAAACATCGTAATGGATTCAAGAACTTAGTACGCTATTGTACAATTAGAAAGGTTAAATGAGAAGGATGAACATTTCTAGGCGAAATTGCTTTTTGTAATTATTCTTGTAACTTACTACTCATAATTATAAGAAATATTAAACACTTTTTTCTGAAAGATAATCTTTGAAGAAGATTGCAGAGTTTTGAAATATTTTCTCATGCACCCAAAGGAGTATTTCTCCATAAGATGGTTTGGTCCTATCTCAGAACCTTTTCCCGATAGATGCTTTAACTAATTCAGCTGGCAGTAGCGCTAAAAGTACCGAGATAAAAATTTCATGAAGATCAGGGATTTTAAGAGAAGCGAGTATAGAAAAGAGGAGGGTAAGGTAAGAACGATATAATATCGACCCTTCGAGTGTCGTTCTGCCAAAACTTTGCGATGGGATATTCCACTTCTATTACAAACTCCATATCATCACCAAAAACATGGATTTCTATGAATTAACAGTGAAAGACACCTCTGCCTACTTTTAAGTCTCATTAAAATATGCTTCCCTATATTTAAAAATAATAACTTTGAAAGATTTTAGAGAAAATGAAACTCTGTAAAAGCCCAGATAATGTAAAAATTAATTTTTTTACACTCTCACCATTTATGATTGAGAAAGTATTAAAATTGTTAATTAAAATTGAATCCGAAAACCAAGTTTTTACGATGGAGTCTGTCTGTCTGTCCATCCGGAAACACGGCAACTCTCGAAAAAATGAACGTATCAAATCGATCCGTGTTTTTAAACCAGCCAGTTTGAATAAAAATTAAAAAAGTGAGCGCATTTTGCAAATTTTTGAGACCAGGTAAGAGAGGATGAACATTGCCTTTTGAAAGCCCCACAAGATTATCATAAAAAATTTTTGGAATTTCTGAGAAAATCGAAAATTAAAATTTTGATTGCACACAAAATAATATAAAAAATTGCATTATGTAAGAAAAACAAAAAATTCAATTTTGTGATAAAACTATGCAGGATACGAAAAAAGATGAATTAAAAAAAATCGTGAGCCCACAAAAGATCTAAAAAATTGTGAATAATCACTTCTTCATAGGACGTGTACTTTTTTGTTTTATTTGTTTTTTTCTTGTCCTTGGTTGTTACAAATCATAGAATTCTAAAAAGTAAGGGAAATTCCGGGCAATCCTGGTCGAGACAGGAAATTTTCGATAAACTAAAGCTGAAGTTTATAGGTCTTAAAAAAATTAAGCAAGGCTTCTTTGCTGAAATGATCAACGATTTTGATAAAAAGTCATTATTTTTGGTTCTAATTCGTCTTCTTGGTCTGATCATTACTGACTAGAAAATCTTTCTTGATTGAAAATTTAACTCTTTTGTTAAATATTTATCTTTTTTAGTTGAATTTATCTGTTTTGATTTTAAATTAAAATCTTTTTTTAATATCCACTACTGAATTTTCGTTCAGAATTCTTTTTTTATTGTTGGAACTTTAACAATCAGGTTGGGATTATTTCCTGACTAAAATATATTTTTTGCTTAAAATTACAACTCTTTTGTTTTAATTTTTTTTATTCAAACTGTAACTGATTGGTTACGCAATTATCTTCTTTGGTTAATGATCAACTATTTTGTCGAGAATTAGCCTTTTTTAATTAAAATCAAAACTATTTCATTCCTGTTGAGAATTAATTTTGGTTTAATTTGAACTACTAAGTGTTGGTTGATGATTCACATTTTAATTATTTGAAAAATTGAGGTAATAATTTAAATGTTTGATTAAAAATATCTTTTTTTCTGGTTCTTGTATTTTGTTAAACAATTGAATTTAGTGAAAGAATATTATTTATCTTTTTGGAAAATTCATTTTCTTGATAGAAAATTAATTAATTTGGTTGAAAGTGTTACTATTTTGTTGAATTTTCATTTTTTTGTAAAATATCGATTTTTTAGCTGAAGATATGACTATTTCATTTTCTTAATATAATTTTTTTTAGTTAAAAATCCAACTTCATTCCTTTTTGTAGGAAATTCATATATATGGTTAGAAATCCCCGTATTTTGTTGTTTAATAAAATTGTAGTAACATTATAAATTAAATCTTAACTTCTTTTAAATATACATTTATTTCATTTGTTAAAATTTCACTATTTTGTTAATAATTTGTTTTTGTGAAACATTATATTTTTATCATGCTAATTTAATATTCATCTATTTGATTTAAAATGTAAGTATTTGCTGGTTTTGTTTTTTGCTTCTGAAATAAATTTTTAAACCATCAATTTATCATCATTAAATGTAACTTAATGTATTTTGTAAAAAATGTGCGCTAACATAATTTATCTCTCATGCAAGGAATTTCTAAATTGAAATTTTGTATCAGCTCCGTGGTGGAAAAATGTATTTTTAAAATAAATTGTGATAGGAGATTTTCGTGATGTAAAACATTTTTAAAAAGAACAGTGAACAAATGCCTTCTGGGAACTACAATGTTAACTATTATTTGGATACAAATAGAAAATTTTACACAAACATTAACAAAAAACGTAGATTCATATTATTTGATTTATAGTAATTAAGTGTATAGTAATGTTAAAGTACATTTTCACTATTATTAATTCCAATTTTTTTTCAGTTTATAAAATTCAAAACAATTTTTCTGGTAATAAAAATTTGTGAGGTATTCAACATCTTATTGATTTCAAGAGGTAAAAACTTTACTGGATTCTGGCTTGAAGATTTTCCGCTTCATTCCGTATTCATGATTATGATTTCTCTTCTCAAATTTGTTATTTTCAGATTGAAAACTGCTTTTTATGTTCCATTGGGACTGTTAAATCTTAGAGTTAAGTGAGCTTTACTAATTTTTTTTTTAAAGAGTAATCATTGTCTTTTAATTTAAAACAAAATTTGAAAACCAAAAAGAAAATTCTATTTTTCAACAAAATTTTATTCTTTTCGCAAAAATGGTATAAAAACTCTAGTTAATCCTAAAGAATTTTAAAAGCTTTGATAATTTATTTTATTGAATTTTCCAAAATCTGAATGGAGTTTATATAACTTTAAATATTTATTGAGGTTTCAAGAAATATTGTGAGACTTTACTTAATTTTATGGGATTGCAAGATAGTTTATAATATTTAAATGAAATTTAAAAAAATATTATTTTACAAGGATTTTAAAGGTTGTACGATAAAGGATTTCGAAGAATTTCACAAAACATAAAAACATATAATAGCAATTTAAATTTCTCAAGGTATTTTACGGGATTTTAAATGAAATTAAAAAAAAATCTATTGATAAAAGGAAAGGCATTTCAAAGTATTTCAAATATTTTTTATGTTATTTTAAAGCTGGTTATTTTAAAAGACGCAAGACATTTTCTGGACCTATATTAAATTCCAAGGGTCATAAGTTTTTATAGAATTTTTTAGAATTTGAACTACTTGGAGGGATTTTATAGGACCTATAATGTCTAAGGCCATTTAAAAAATTTTAAGTGGGTTTTAAACGATGTATTTTCAAAGACTTTTCAAAATGTAAATGATTTCAATCAATGAAAATTTAAAGATATTTAAAAATATGTTGGGATACTTCGGTAGATTTTAGGAACGCAAAGTGAATTTAATAGATTCAAAATATAAAATAATAAAATTTTATATGATTCCTAGAAGATTTTATGGTATTTCAAAATTCACATAGTATTTTTCAAGAGTTTTAAAAAATGTATGGGGTTTTCAAAGTCTTTAAAGGATTTGAAATATTTTTGCGATCACCTATGGTTTTAAGGAATGTCAATAATAATATTAATATAGTCTTATCAATATTATTACCAACAAGTAGTTGAAAATACTAAGGAATATCATTGGAGTTCCATGTAACTTAACGGAATTTTGAGAGATTTCATAATGTTTTAATAAACTTTAAAAAATTAATTTACAAAAGTTGGTAGATTTCATAGTATTTTAAAGATTTGAAAAGATTTTTAAACATTTAATTGTATTTCGAAAGACTTTAGAGAACGTAAAAGACTTAAGAGCATTTGAAAAGAATATTCACAAAAACAAAGGTTTTTTTACTATTCCTGAAAACACTACTACTCCAAAAATAATTTTATATTTTTTTAAGTTCTTGTGGACTTTGCATGATTTAATAATACAACCTTGGATTTAACGATCTAATTTTCTAGATTTGGCGACAGATTACGGAGGCAGTAGAAACATTTTTACACCTTTGGCAAAGAATTTCGTTCTCCTAAATTATTGCTGAGAACATAATTTAGCATTATTTTGAAAACAAGATTCAGGGAAATTGTATTATCTCGTTTTATAATATTGCGTTTCACTTACCTTTATGATGATCGGAATCTTTCTCTAAAAAATTTAGGTAATTTTAGGTATCATTAGCTTGTCGTAAAATCGAGAAAAATACATAGCAAATGTTAGATAATTATAGGTCTGTATTAGTAACTGAGAAAAAGGTAAAATATGAAGTTTTTCGTCAATATTTTTATGCTACATGACACTGTTTTTTGTAGGTACTAATTTTCGAGAAGTCTCTAGTTTCTTTTTTGTATCTTCCATATTGTTTTTATTTTTTTATTTTTTTGGGAAGGGTAGGGATATGAGCTAGAGAGAAGATTAAAAATATAAAAGTCTTAATATAAAAAAGATTTAATGATATTTCAAGTAGAATTAGGCCTGCTTAGTCAGACCCGGAAATTTCTGAAAGTGGAATGCGAAAGTTTGTAAAATGACATGGTTAAAAAAAGTCATGTTTGGGAAAATTATACAAATTGGACTGAAGATAATAATAAAATGTAAGAGCCTCCTAATAGAAAGCAAACTCATGATTGTTCTACGTAACGTAAACCCAGTTTGGCCAGACATAGAATGTTCTTAAAGTTATGGAAGTTTTGATAAGACTTCGACAGAAAAAGATTCTGAAGTAGAAATACTTGTACTCGACAGACAATTCAACAATAAAATATAAAATTACTAAACTATGTATTACGTGATTAAAAGGCAGCCCTTGGAAAAAAAGTTTATTATCTTTGTAAATTAATTCCTAAAAAAAATGAAAAATCTTCAGAAACTTTTAAAAGTTATTTAATATTATTAGCCGTATTAGGATAAGCAGTTCCGTGAGACAACACCATTTTCTGCTATTTTACCCAATTTCCGCTTTTAAAGCCCCATCCACACCTAACCACACTCTTGTAATAATGCGGGTAATTTTCTCCTCTGTCATCTGCGAAAGCAATTATCTTCAAGCTGGTACGCGACTAGCATTAACGAGATGCATGCATTGAAGGAGAAAAGCATCGACAACGACTGGCTCTGCCAGGGAAACGATTACACGAACCGAGGTCAACAGATTTAACGCCGTCATACAGATTTTTCGTGTCGGTAGTTTTGCGAATATTCGTTTTTGTGCTAGTCAATATTTCATGGACCATTCGAACGCCTAATGGTGCTATTTGTTTTAATACAACGAGACTCTAAATAGGGTGCTTAATGCACTGTAAATTTTCATGTCGGAATAAAGCTCGCATTATTTAAATTCAAGTTACATAGGGGCCGTTCAAAAAGTACGTCACGATATTTTGAATACTTTTTCAACTTTTAATCTCAGTTTTAATATTACATTTAATATACTTTTCTCAGCAGATTTTATAACAAAACTGCAAATATTTTTTGGTGGAAGAACTTTTGTCTTTTAGTTTTTTTTCGACTCTTACGCCATTAAACAAAAATTATTTTTAATATTATTTTTGACATTTAAAACAAAAACTACATATCCTATCAAAAATTAATATTCATTACAAATTTGAATAAAGTTTCGCTATTTGTTGAAAGAACAACTTGTGTCTATTTAATTAATTCATAGCTTGTGTCGTTTGTCTAAAACTTAAATTTTTTTATTTTAAATTTTGCTTTTTACGAATAAAAACATAATCTACACGTCCTATTTAAAAATGATAATTAAAAAATGTATAGATCTTTTTGGGTGGATAACTTTTACATGTTAATTTTAGTTCGTTATTTTTCACGATTAAAGCAAAAAATAAGTGCGCTGTCAAAAATTATTCATGAAAAATTTGAATAAATTTTCGGTATTTTTTAGAAAAGTAACTTTTGTCTATTCATTTTCTTCATAGCTTATGTCGTATGTCAAAAACTTAATTTTTAAAACGTTTTTTACGAATAGAGCAAAAACTGCGGCGAAAAATTCAATTTTTTTTTAAGTTGCTTATTACGACGAAAAACAAAAACTAAACGTCCTTTTGAAAAGTTATTAATGGCAAACTGGTAGATATTTTTAGGGCATGTATTTTTAGTTGACTAATTTTTTTCTTATCTTGCATATTTTGAGCACAGAATTAAATTTTTGATTTTTCAATATTTTTTTTATGAAAATTTGAATTTTCAAATTTTTGAGAAAATTCAAAAAGTTGTTGTGATGATCTTGTAGGACCTTCAAAAATCAAATTTTTTCTTCTGCTGACTTTTTATCGAAAAAAGTCATTAGGATTCGAGTTTACGAGAACTATGAATAGCCGTACATGCAATTTTTGAATCTTGCAAATAATAGTTTTAATATTTTGAAAATACGCTTACTTTTTAAATTTTTATATAAAACAGCTGGTTTCATGAACTTGATCTTTCTTATTAGTCCTTAAAAAGTATGCCAAAGTAAAATCCAATCTAATCTATCTTTCGAAATTTATGGTGCCTACACGACACAGACTATAGACTGCAGACTACACACTCCATATTACAGACAACAGACTACAGACCTTCAACCAATGATGGAATAGTAACATTTACAGTTCCAAAAATAATTTTCGAAACGAAAAGTAACGATCTTTAAATAAAATAGTTCCATATTTAATCAAAAAAATTAACTTTTAATAATTAAGCTCAACTTTTAAACAAGAAAATTGAATGTTAAATCAAGAAGATTAATTTCTTTCAAATAGACAAAATAACAACAAAACACATCATTTTCTAACAAAATTGTTGAGTTTTCAACCAAGAACTCTAAATATTCATTCAATAATGGAATATTTGAATTTTCACTTTAAGAAACTTAATTTTTAACGGAAAGAGAACGAATTTCTGAAAAATTAGTTAATAGTTGAATTCTTAATTAAAGTCGATGAACTTTTAAGCAAAAATAGAATATTTCTATTTTCATTTACAAAAAATCTTTTTTTCCCTAAAAAATGGAGAAATATTCAATAAAAATCATACATCCGGAACCAATAAAATGAACGTTTAATAAATGAGTACAACGTCCAACAATATAGTTTAATTTTCATTAAAAAAATGTTAATTTGTAATAAAAAACTGGACAGTTGCATTTTGACTTCAAAATTATCAATTTCTAATTAAAAATAGATTATTTACATTTTCTGTTACAAATATTCATTTTTAGCCGAAGAAAGCAATTAATTTTCAAGAAAATACATCAATCTCTAACCCAAAAAATGATTTTTTAACATAATAGTTTAATTAATAAATTAGAACTCGATTATTTTTAAACAAAATAGATTCATTAGCAAAATAAATTTTATAGCTGAATTTTACATTAAAAAATATAAGTT
>JAAAKG020147948.1:0-10352 GCA_010014905.2 Druon quercuslanigerum
TAACTTTAAAAAATTGGACAAATCCAATATTACAAAGGCTATTACTAAAGCAAAAATAGAACTTATTGACCAAATTTGGCGGAAATGTGAAAGTCTGCATCTACAAATAAAATCTGTGACTAGTTCTGTAGAACGCGAAAAATTTATTATTTTTCGAAAAGCAAATTTCTTCTGATCGAGGATATGCATTTAAATGTTCGTGATTTCTTGATTCATCAACTTGATTTAATTAGTCCGGAAGTTGCTGCGTCAGAATGTTTAAATCAATCGCAAATTTTTAAACATGATTCTGTATCGGTTAAACTTCCTCAGATTAAGTTACCAGAGTTTTCTGGAGAATATAAAGATTGAGAAAACTTTAGAGATTTATTTAATTCTCTTATCATTCAAAACAATTCTTTATCTAATGTCACTAGATTACAATATTTAAAAACTTCTTTAAAGTGTGACGCTGAAAATCTATGGAAACATGTTGTTATTTCTAAAGCCAATTTTGTAGTAACTTGGGAGTCGCTAAAGACAAGATACGACATCAAAAGAGCACTTATTACAGCTCATTTACAAGAATTCATTAATTTGCCTGATGTATCCAACAACTCTTTAGAAGATTTAAGAAAATTGCGCGATACTACAAATGAACCTCTGGCGGCTCTCAAAAACTTAAAACGCGAAACCCATTCATGGAGTGACTTATTATTTTTTTTAATAACTAAGAAACAGGATATTGCGTCCTTCAAGAAATGGGAAATGCAGATTTTTACTGAGACTGATTATCGAACTTACAATGATATAGATACATTTTTTGAGAAGCGTATTTGCGTTTTGGAAGCTATTAAAGTTTCGAAGGTCGGTTCGAGTTCCTAAGAGAAGAGTAAATCAGGAGTCAAAAGCCTCAATGCATCACCCATTTCTAAATTTTTATTTTGGAGAGAGAATCATTCACTTTTTAGATGTAAAGAATTTGAAGCGTTGTCAACTGAAAAGAGAAGAGAATTCGTGTTTCAAAAACACGCTTGTTTAAATTGTTTGTGTACAGGTCCGAAGGAGTCAAAGCGTACTCCTATTCCATTACAAGCCCTCGTCTTGTTCAACTCAACTTCATACGCTCCTCCCAAATTGCCAGATCAGGCAATTCTAAGGGAATTAAGAAATTTCAGCTTAGCGGATACCGATTTTTTTGAATCGAATAGAATAGATGTTATTTTGGGAGCAGATAGATTTTGATTCTGCCTGGATTAAAACAAGGTATTCTCGGTTCCTTAACAGCCCAAAACAGTATTTTAGGATAGATATTATCAGGACCTTTTCAGCATTCTGAAATAGGTCATTCAATCTCAGACTGTCATTGTACGTTTTCAGAACTACAAGATAATTTATCTCGTTTCTGGAATATGGTAGAACCTCCTTCTTCCTCCTCTTTGACTGAGGATGAAATTCGCTGCGAGGAGAATTTCGTTGCTAATTGTACTCGATTGCCTTCCGGTCAGTATTTGATAAGATTACCCTTTCGAATTGGTCCTCCCTTCGAAATCGGTAATTTCTTAGGTAGATCTAAAATTATTTTAGAAAAGAATCTAGGCTGTTTAAAAAATAAACCCGAACTTTAATCTGAATACTCAGCTTTCCTGCCTGTATATAGACAATTAAACCATATGGAACTGGTTAAAGATTTTACTGAATCGGATTCTTCTCAGACTGTATACCTACCTCATCGTCCTATTATTCTAGATAGTAGTTCTACTACTCATTTACGTGTAGCCTCTAATGCCTTAAGGCTCACTTCTAAAGGGTCTTCTTTAAACTCGCACTTGCATACTGGTCCGAAATTATTAACATAATTTCAATCATCTTACGTTTGCGCATGGCACAATTCGTTTTTGTAGCCGACGTTGAAAAAATTTTCTGACTGATTAAATTTGATCTACGTGACTGTGATTAACAGCGTATCTTATGGAATTCACCAGACGGTAATCTCGAAGCCTGGCGATTAACCACTGTCACATATGGAACAGCTTGTGCCGCGTACCTGGCTAATATGGTTGTTAAACGATTGACTAGTGGGAAGGGATATGCTTTTGCTAAAGCAAAGGCTATTTTAGAAAATAACCTGTTCCATAATGATGTTCTCTTTGGCTCTGATACTGTGGAGGAAGCAAGTGATTTGCGCGTACAGGTTTCACGCCTGATGGAACTTGGAGGTGTCCATCTTAGAAAATAAGCCTTAAATAATGATTCGTTGTTATCTGATTGTCCGCAAGGCGATCATGAAAGAGCTCTTGATTTTTTTGCCGGGGAGGATATACAGCTAAAAGTTCTAGGATTATATTAGGATCCTCCCTCTGATAATTTTAAAATTCGAGTAGAGACTCCAAACATTGAACAACCTTGAAAAAGAAAAATACTTCCCGTAATAGCTAAGCTGTACGATCTCTTAGGCTGCCTTTCACCTGTTATAATCGTATCTAAACGAATCATGCAGGAATTATAGTTTTGTAAACTGGATTGAAACGATTCCCTTGATGATGATCTAACAAAACATTGGAACAATTTTTGTAGTCATTTCAATAGACTAGACTGCTTCTGTCAGAGTTTATTCCGCCGTAATATAGCTTCGCATTCTTCAGTAGAGTGGTGAGATACAGGTGGTCCTATTATTTGCTAAGACAAAACTAGCGCCAATTCTACCAGTCACTATACCAAGATTAGAGCTTTGTGGTGCTCAGTTACTCGCAAAGACATGAAATTATATTATAAATGTTATGGGGTTTCAAATTACCCCATTATACTGTCACTCAGATTCAACTATAGTTCTAGCCTGGCTAGGCAAACATCCTACGACTTGGAAAACTTTTATTTCCATTCAAGTAGCTCAAATTCATCATTTGGTTCCAGGAGCTAAGTGGAGACATGTTCCAACTGCAGATAATTCTGCTGATTGCTCTTCTAGGGGTCTGTTACCAAAACAGGTGCTGAATCACCCCTTATGGTGGCGAGGACCACCTTGGTTATCTCATAATTCCGTGAGTTGGCCTAAAACCATACCTTCACTTTCTGAAGGAGTCGATCTATAAAAAGCGCGACCTCTTAAAGCACAATTTGCGCATAATGTAGTGAGGGAAAATGTCCTTTTACAAGATATGGTCAATGATTCAGTTTCTTGGCCAGAATTAATAAGAATCACTGCATTTTGTTTGCGTTTTATCAAGGCTTTTCGTAGAAAATGGGGAAAGCTATCACATTCTGATGAATCACCTCTAACTGTATAACTCTAGACTTCCGAAATCAAACAAGCATCGTTGTTTTGGATACTCTATTTACAGAAAATCGCTTTCGCAAGTGAAATTCGCACTTTAAAAAAGCAAGAACCTATTACCTCTAATTCGCCCTTAAAGGCTTTAAATCCATTCTTGGATATTTCAGAAGTTTTTCGCTTTGGAGGTCGCTTACCGTTAGGTTATGATGAAAAGCATCCCAAAATCCTCCCTACTCATCGAATATCTGAGTTGATTGCCCGGAACGCTCATATAAAATCTATGCACTGTGGTAATCAATTAACTTTATATACTCTACGTCAAGAAATCTGGATAATCGGAGGTCGAAATTTTGTGAAAAGGATCGTTCGTCAACGTGTGACATGTGTTCGCGAGCGTACCGCTATTGTTGAACAATTGATGGGCAGTTTACCTAACTATAGTACTATGAATTGTAGTTCCTTTATTCATACAGGAGTAGTTTATGCAGGACCGTTTCAAACCCGTTTCGCCCCAGGTAGAGGAAATAAAAGCTATAAGGGGTATGTTTTTCGAATGTTATAATTTCTCTTTGGACTTTTTTTTGTACTTTGCGTCGTTTGGCCATTCTAATACTTGCTCAATAGTCAATTATGAGAATGTAATAAATTATTACAAATTTTTATCTTTTTTTGGGGGGGAATAACTTTTCCTATCAATTTGTTTTCGTACCTTTTGTCGCTTTTCCACAAATTTTTCATTTTAATTTTTAATGCCTTTTTCATGATTATAAGCGAAACTACTTTTCGTTTCAGAAAGTGATTCAGAATAAATTTGTGGCTGTTTTTCGGGCCAAAAATTTTTGGTTTATTCATTTTTTTCGAACATTTTGTCATTTTTCCCCAAATTTTTATTTTTTTTATTGTCAATGTTATTTTCCAGGAATAAAACAAAAAGCACGCGTCCTATCAAGAACTGATTGATAACAATTTTTTGATCCTTTTTGGTATCACTGTTCTTGTTAATTCATCTTTTATCGTATCCTGCATAGTTTTACCAAAAATTGAATATTTGAATTTGCATTAATTTTTGTGCATTTTTTCGAGAGTTATCACGTTTACGGACAGACGGCCGGGCGGACAGACAGACAGACGCTATCATAAAAACTTTATTTTCGGATTCAGGGGGCCTCGAAACGTGGAGATCCGTTGAAACAATGTGGTGTCAAATTTCCGACAGTTCTAATACATTCTCAATCATCAATGATGAGAATGTAAAAATGTGACATAATTGAAATTAATAAATGTAAACAGAGTAAATTTTAGAAAAACTGAGATTTGTGTTTTTTTAAATTAGCTATTTTTATTTATGTCAAATTTTGTCCTTGTGTATTTGTATGAGTAGAAAAACTTCACATACCTGAAATAATTCTCTCGACGCTTCTGTAGATTTTCAAATATCTTTTGAAAACAGTGGTTCACTGAACCTGATTTATTGGCTAGAGAAGGTTCATAAATAAACTTTTATAATGTATGGAGAGGAGGAAGAACTGGGAGATATAGCAAAAATTAAAACACAATAATATCATACCTAAGAAAATGATAATTTTTGAAACACACTTTCGTAACGCGCACTAAGAAGCCCCTAATCAATCCACACCAAATAATTCATAATTTTTTCGGGTCGCAAACTCCAAATACACTACTTTCTTACATAGTTTCAAATTTCCAAAATTGTCAATAAATTTGTCAATTATTTTACACGCTAATGCATTTTACTATACCTAATATATTTTTCTTTTTCCTAAGCTCTTAAATTATTGAAATGCTACATCAAGATATGCTCATTTTTCATTATTATTTCTAATTATTTTCTAATAATTCTATTCTCATTCCATTTTCTATAATAAGCTAAAAATATAAATTTTGTACAATTTTTTAATACAAGAATGAATTAATGTATTTTCACATTTTTTTCATTTTATTTTACTTTTTACATTCAGATATTGACCAAAAGTACCGGTTCTATTTATTTAGAAAAATTTTAGTTTTATAAATTTAGTTATGTTGAAATGATAATTTTTATTAATTACATAAAATAAACAAGCTTTATACAGTTTTTAATATATAAAGAAGCCAGTTCAACCGGGAATATACAAGAAATCTGGTTAGTCGGCAGGCGATCTATAAATAGTCGTTTTTATTTCGGTGCTATTTATTACTAATCAGACTTCTGGATTTCTTATTGACCAGTCCTTCATGTTCACTAGAACACCAGTAAAGCTTTAATTAGGTATCAATACAAGAAGTATTGAGTTTAGCAGTTAAGTAAGTTCTCTAAAGTGCGGTAAATTTTAATACTATAGGACTATTTTGTAGGTTTAAAACCACAGATAACCATATTGTATGGTCACCAACGTGTGTCGGGTGTAAGCTGATGCACTTCGGTGTACAGGTCATTTTTCAATGAAAGGTTATTGAACCAATAATAAATCTAAGAACATATGTCGGTTACATTAGGTGCTGCATGGAGAAGTCCCCGTCACTGTTGAAGGAGCAATGAGTGACAGAGCTGGAGGGAGACGGCGAGAGTGCTGGTAGTGATGTAGACTAGGAGGGATCTTTGCACATGCCACTGCGAGTAGAAACGCCTGGTCCGGTAGAAGAGGGAGAGTCAAGAGAGCGCGGAGAAAAGCGCTGTAGAGTCTTTTTAAGAGAAGCTGTAGAAAATGTAGGTCACTACTCAAAAAATGGAAGGGCATTCGGAAAAAGAGGCACTGGGGGTGCTAATGAGTGAAATGAGAGGATTGAGAGAAGACGTAAGGGGAAGTAAACAGCAGATGGAAGGAGTCAGGGAGGAAATGAGGATGAGAGATGCTAAATGGGAAAAGGAGATAAAAGAGCTGAGGGAGAAATTAGAAGGGTTAGGGAGAGTACTGCTGTCGGTAAGAAAGTTAGAAAAAGTTGAAGTGAAAAAAATGGTGCAGACATTCAGGACGTGGAAGGAAAAGATAGAAGAATGGCTAGAGCATATAGAGAGAATTTCAAGTATGGAATTAAGTTGCAGGGCGGAAGGTGATCTAATAGGGATCTGCGAGAGGGTAGAGCACACGATATAAAAGGAAGTGGGAGAGCTTAGGAGCAAAGAAAGGAGGAGGTGGTGGCTAGAAAAAGGATATGGGCAATGGAGGTGAGAATAGAGAGAAAAGAAAAGGCAGGAAGAAGAAATAATATTATGGTAAGAGGTTTGAAGCCTTACGGTGGAAAATAAGGACTGGGCGTATAAGAGATACTACATAGGATAGGGACGGGCGAAGGGGGCAACAAAGGTAAAATGAGTCCAAAAGGAAAAAGATGAATAAAGAGGCAGTATTGGAATTGGAACGCTAGGAAGACAAGTTTGGGTAATGGAAAAGAAAAGTAGGATAAATGATAAAGAACTTTTTATAAAATACGATTGGACATGGAAAGAAAGGGATGCACAGCAAATGCTAAACGGAAGGGCTAGGAGGGAGAGGAATGAAGGAAGAACGGCAAAGGTAGGGTATAGAAAAATAAAAATTGGTGAAAAAATGTGGGCGTGGAACGAAGAGAAAGAGGTTTTGAAGATGGAGAAGGGGGATATCAAGCATGATGGTCAAAATAAACTAACGATAAATTTTGTTGCATGTAAAATTTCCGGCTGACAAATTTTAGATGCTATTTGGTGAAAGTTCATCCTACGGAGGAATAAAAGCTGTTGTATGCTACGGCATCCTTAACAGCAATGAAAAGCGGCAAAGTATGAGTGAATTTGAGCTATAAATCGGGACACCAGATTTAAAACAGCACAGAATAAACAAAGGTTAAAACTTGTTGCAGCTAAAAGTTACAACGGTTGAAAATTGATCATATTTCAGCGAAAATTTCACTGCGGTTAAAAGAATAATTCTTATCTTGTCTACTGCATCAGGCTAAAGTGAGCAAATTTTGGTCAAACCTGTAGAATCAGTAACAGAAAACACGAAAAAAAATCTGTTCTGGGAATCCCCATTTCTCTTCAATTTAATGAAATTGAACGATGAAAGCCAGCGCTGGCGTCGTAATTCTCACTAAATCTGGAATAAAAATGGAGCAATTATAAGGTGAAAGATTATTTAGGCATGGCTACAAAATCGCAAATTATCTTCGATTTATGTAAAGTTTATCTGGTAAGGTTAATTTTTGTTGCGATGAATTTTTCTCCTGAAATCATTGTAAGCTTTGTCTTTCGTTTTTTCTGTGAGGGTACTAAAGGAGTTTTGAAAAAATTGGACAACCAGTTCTGTTGATAATAAGGAAATAAATAAAAAAATAAAAATGTTGATAATTTTTTTTTAAAGGAAGCGCGCCTGGAACATCAACTATTTTTTTCCTATGACTTGCTTACATTCAAGGCTACAAAATATATTTTTACGGAAAGGATGAAAGCATTATTTCATAGTAATAAGCAATAAGTTATATGCAATGGTGTGATAAATACCAGATGGAAAACATTTTTTTATTAAAAACAAATTTTATCGTGAATTCCACAGATTAAGGTTGGATGCACCACGTGGAGGTTGTCAGTCAGATTAGCATCCCTAACTATATTTACACTATATACGACTATATACATCATGTATTAATAACTTAATAAAACATATATATATGCACTTTATGGTATATACACACGAATCTACGCATATGTCCATGTATTGATGCTCACGTGTACCATACTAAGATTTGCGATTTAATTTTATTTTTAAATGCGGAATGGTGTCAGTTCCTCATAGCGATTTTCACCCAGGCCCAACTCCTATACTTATATATAGTTTCAGCGTGTTGCGCTAAGGCTTGCGAATTTATTTTGTTCTCTATTGTATTAAACGATTTAAGTTATTCGATTGTTTTTCAAAGGTACCATATTCTTAATTGTTTCTATTTGTGCCTAATAAGTATATCATCGTCAAGTTGAAACGTGATCTATCATAGTACCCTTCAACTTAGAACAAAAAGATTTCACTTTCTTCTTGCTTAGTGCCGATGAGTGTAATTTTCATATTACAAACACTTAGTTTTACACAGAGGTATTGGGCGTGAGTTCCCTTCATTTTATTACCAGTAGACCTCATTGCTCTTTACAAGAGTCATAATTCTTCTCATTAGTATATTTGCTCAATTCTTAAAGCGATATAATGGATGCTCATTCACATTCCGAAAAATCCGAAATGTATTTCTTGCCACAGGTTCGTAAAAACAGTATCTGGCAAAAGAAAAGTAGTTGAAACTAAAAACAAAGCGATTGCTTTTTCTGCCACTCTAGACAAAACAAATCGCCATCAACGACGTCCAGTGTGGAAGCTGTCGTCTTCTCATGCACAAACGCAGGAAGTTTAGTGATGTAAGCAAGGCTCCTAATATAGGTTCTGTGCGAGAATATCCGTCAGATTCTGGTGCCGAAAATATTCTATCAAAATTAGATACAGAAGATCCGATGATTTGTGCAGATTTAAGATGTAAAACCGTGTACAATGAAGAATATGTTCATATGCTAATCCCAAAAACTGTTTCGACACAAATATTGTTATGTATGTCATAAAACACAGGATTTAACACTAGTACCACCAGAAGCTCGCAAACAATCGTAAATTCAAAAAGATATTTATTCCAAAAGATAATCCATGTTGCCGCGAACATCGGTAGAGATCTTGGTCTCTTTCAAACGTATACGAACTTCACAGACCTTAGTGTTTCGGAGTCGGCAGTTTTATTCGGACTCGGACCGTCAGACAAGCCCTCGTAGACTTCTCGTTTGAACTACGAATACAGAACTAAAATAAAATAATTGCCCCTATTTTCCAACTTCAACAAGAACAACTTGTTTCAGAATATAAAGCATCCAAAATAAAGTCCTTTAAAAAAGATGTACTTACTTCTCCTTGTGGACTCCGTGGCGCATCTAGACGTGTTTTGATAGACTTCAGCTTGTAGCCCAACCTAGAAAAGGCTGGAGAAGACAGTACGCGTTCCGTATTCAGTGTATGATTGACTATATAATACCTGGCTGGAATTTCACCGTCAAGTTTCGAAAGTTCGCAAGCGAACTCTGAATCCATTATCACACACTTCACAAGTTAAAGCTGCTGACCATAAGCATAATATTGTTGAGCAAATACGGATAGTATCTGACGCTAAGAGAAGTCTACAGCGCAGAGAAAGGTGGGTCAGAGAAAACAAACAGTTTATCTCTAACCCATCTCGACTTTTCCAAGACCCTCTAGTTGCTGTGACCACACGCCCAAACTAGAGGAGGTCGAAGTCTTTTGGAGAGAACTCTACGAAGTGCAACATAGACTTGACGAAGTCTCAGAGAACATAAATAGCCTAAGAAGCCGTGTGATGCCCTCATAACAACACCTAAGGAAGAATGTCCAATTATCACTACCAAGGAGGTGAAAAAAGTATTGACAGGCATGAAGAACTACTCCGTTCCAGGACCAGATGTTATCAAAACCATCTGGTGGAAGAAGTTTCCTTTAACCCATCTGCATATAGCTTGTATTTTCACCTCATATTTGAAGTGGGAAGAACCAATTTCGGAGTGGTTGGTCGAAGTGCGCACAGTACTCCTGCCGAAAATGGGTAACTTAGCTGACCCAAAGAATTAAAGACCAGTCACTTGTATGAACACACTGTATAAGATATTTACAGCTATCCTAAATGATAGGATTGTTCGGGCAATCGGACCTGTGTTGCAAGAAACGAATGACCAACGCGGTTCAAAGTAGTGATGGGACATCGAATAGAAAACATCGATGTTTTCAAACATCGAACACCGAAAAGATAATATCGATGTCAAAAATCAACATCGACATCGTAAAGAAATATCTATTATCGTTATAACGATAATCGCGCATGCGCAGATTGAAACGGAACCTCGTACCGTCCGTGTCGTCTTGATCCAGGAAAAACCAGAAAAACAGTAAACTAAAAAATGTGAAAAATGAACCTATCCCTTATTATAGCACATGCATTTTATCGATTTTATTAATTAGTAAGCTATCGAACGAAATTTAGAAATTAAAATGTCAACTTTTCAAACAGTTTTTAATTTGATTAAATT